>JADRCH010000229.1:2784518-2844197 GCA_019843965.1 Rhynchomys soricoides | reverse complement strand
GAAGCCGTTCACAGGATGTGGATGGATGGAGTAAGGAGACGGAAGCCATGGGGTTTCTATTAAGCTACCAGTCATGGCTGCCAGGGCTCAATGACAATTTCTGAATGATTTCATTGGGCATACCTGCCCAGTAACATAGGGCAAACAAGGCACAGATCAGCTGTAAATTAGAGCGTGTATTAACATAGTGTACATTAATCAGGAGGAACACAGTTAATGCAATTTTAAAGAGAAAGCAAAATACAGGAGCATCATATGTTCCTGTCTAAAGGAAATGCAGGGACAAAATGGAGCAGAGACTGAAGGAAAGGTCATCCAGAGACCTGCCCAACCTGAGATCCATCCCATGCACAGGCACCAAACCCTGACACTATCACTGATGCCATGTTGTGCTTGTAGACAGGAGCCTAGCATGGCTGTCCTCTGAGAAGCTCGACCAGAAGCTGACTGAGACAGATGCAGATGTACATAGCCAATCACTGGACTGAAATCAGGACCCCAATGGACAAGTTAGGGGAAGGACTAAAGGATCTGAAGGGGGTTGCAACCCCATAGGAAGAACAGCAGTATCATCTAACCCGGACCCCTCAGAGCTCCCAGAGGCTAAGCCACCGACCAAAGAGCTTACATGGGCTGGACTGTGGCCCTTGGCACATATGTAGCAGAGGACTGCCATGTCTGGCCTCAGTGGGAGAGGATGAGCTTAATTCTGTAGAGATTTGATGTCCCAGGGAAGGGAGATGCTATAGGGTGAAGTGGGAGTGGTTGGGGGGGCATCTTCTCAGAAGCAAAGGCGAGAGGGAAGGGGGGTAAGAACTCATGGAGAGGGGACCATGAAGGGGGGCAACATTTGGAATGTAAATAAATAAAATAATAAAAAATTATGGGAAAAACCACCACCACCTACGTTCAACAGAAAATGAAGGATGCACTTGTAACTGCACAAGGCTACATGTTCCCCCTTCTCCCATTGCCTGAACTGAAAATGAGAACAGAGAACAGTCTGAGCAACAAGCAAACTACCTTCCCTTTGACCCTCATGTACACACACACACACACTGTATAATGGAACTTGCATGGTGGTATATGCCAATACTCTTGGCCCTTGGGAGGTGGAAGCAGAATTGGGAATTCACTCAAGTACATCCTTGGCTACACATGGATTTGGGGTTAGCCTAGGGTGCATGAGACCCTGTGTTAACCAACCAACCAACACATCCACCCACCCCAGAGTAGAAACAAAAAAAAGTTCCATAAATCAGTAATTCTTCTGAGTATAATACTCTTTGGTATTTGGTACTCGGTTGCATTTACATCTATTCTATTTTTCTATCTTAAGGATGGTGTTAATGATTCAACATTTAGAGCCTACAACCCAAAAAGGGTTTCCAACTCACTGAACATGTTAAGACTATCATTTTGAAAGAACATTTACAGGCTGTGGTGGTTTGAATAAGAATGCCTCCCCCCCCCCCCCCCCCATATTTGAATGCTTAATCACCAAGGAATGGTAATGCTTGGAAAGACTATGAGACTTGACCTTGTTTGAGGAAATGTCACTGGGGGTGGGCTTGGAGGTTTCAAAGGCCAAACTAGGCCGTGTGCGCGCCTGCCTGCCTGCCTGCCTGCCTGCCTGCCCGCCCGTCTGTCTGTCTCTGCTTGCAGATCAGAGTAGCTCTCATCTACTTCTCCAACACCAGGCCTGCCTCCCTGCCTGCCACCATACTCCCTGCTATGATGATTATGGACTAAGTGTCTGGGACTCTAGACAAGCCTCCAGTTAAATGCTTTCTTTTATAAGAGTTGTCTTGGTCATGGTGTCTTGTAGCAACAACAGAACAGTGACCAAGACACAGGCTATTGTTGCTCTTTCCCAGCTTCACTATTTGTTGCATCATTTAGTTTCCAAAAAAAGTGTTTTGTCTCTGGCTACTTGGTCAATGTTCACTCTCACAAAGATAACCCTCTATCACACCCTTTTCCTTAGACTTTGTACTTTCAAACTGGAGCGTAAGTTAGTCCACTTTTCTTCCGCTATAACAAAATATCACAGGCTGGATGCTTCACGAGAGAGTGTTTCTCAATCCAGTTAGGAGGCAGTGATTCTAAAATGATGTAGCTCTATCAATGTGGTCACTGCTCAGTCTTGTTCATTAACACTTCATCGGGTGAGACCAACACTGATTTTTCTCTAAGCAAAGTCCTCCAGTAAGTTAATCACCTGTGAGTAGGTTCCTCTTCTAAAACATTGTACCATTTATTATTACTATCATCACACTGGGAACCACATAAACCCCTGTGGTAACTTAAACCATGTCCAAATGAGGACAGAGTGAACACCTCCTTGGCTCGGGCTGTTAGACTAAGATGTGATTTAGAAATAGACAGTGAAGAAGCAAGAGTCCAACTCAACTCCTAGTTCAGGGTGTGGGGGGAGCAGCAGCCCCTGACTCTTCCTGGTTACATGGGCTCCTATGAGCTCCGGCTACAAAATTATGACTAATATAAGCATAGTGATCAATCAAACATACGCAGAGGTAACAAACAGAAGGTGGAAGGATTTAACAGATAGAGGCCTAGGATGTCTTCTGTGAGATAATGTCTTCTAGATAACAGGGAATCTGCACCCATTAAATCTCAAAACTATGGTCACCTAAACAAGACCTGAAAAATGACAAGCCAAAATAGAGGGGACAAATATCACAAGGCCTCAACCCTAGGTGGGAAGCTATAGGCAATTATGGCTACTGAGAGGAGAGAATTCAATCTTTTCCAGAGATGAGTCCCTATGATTTATCTGATCTCACGTGCTCAGCACTAAACACAAGTGCACATGAGCAACACTAATGGACTTAGCAGGCTCTATTTATATATACGTATATGTAACAATAATAAAAGGGATCATGAGTTTGAGGAGTGTGTGTATGTGCGTGTGTGTGAAACGACATGGAGTTGGAGAGGAGAGAAGGAGAGGTACAAATGATATTCTGATGATGTAAACACAGTACTTATGTATGAAATTGCCAAAAACAAAATATGAAAGATTGAGCTGGAGATATGGATGATCTTCCAGTAGACCCTGGGTTCAATTTTTGAAACCTACAGGGCAGCTCAGTCATCTCTGACTCCAATTCCAGGGGATTTGATTCCCTCTTTGATCTCCACAAGCAATACATGTACATGGTGCAAAGACATACATGCAGGCAAAACACCCATACACATGAAGATTAAATAAAATCACAAAAATTAAAATTAAAAAAGAAGTAGCAAACATTTTATTTCTCAGTAATTGCATTTTAAAAGCTGTGTTGTTTTTAGTAATTTTTTTTTTTTTTGGGTGTATATTTCTACCTTCTGTTCTGTTAGCTTGAAAGGAATTTTTTAAGACAAAAGCTTTCATGTTTTCGGCCTTTACACAGTGTTTTTCTCATACCTGAATCTTATTTAATAAATGATTAAATCTATTAGAATAAGAAAACTCTCTTAAGGTCAAATTAGCAGGTGATGTTTACAGATGGAAGTTACATCAATTTCACCATTAAAATTATTGGTGATGTGACCTATCATTTACTTGATATTTATGTGTTCTAGGTAGTTTCTATTTAGCTATTTTAATATTTTAATATTCCTACAACAAAAGACAAATAACATCATTGTTAACAGTTTGAATCTGTGATGCCCCCTACAGGCTCATGCTTTGAATTCCGAGTTGCCAGCTTGTGGTCCTATTTTGAAGAGAGTGGGCCCCTAAGGAAGTGGGGTCTGGGTGGTGAAGACCTCTATATCCTTTTCCTGTCTCTGCGTTGTTTCTCTGGTCTGGTGCCACCGGCAATCGGCCACATGCTCTCCCCACCATGAACCCCATCACACCTTCTGCCCTCTGAAACCACGGGCCCAGGAAAATCTCTGTCCTTCGGTTGTTTCTGAATGCATTCTCTCCCAGCTATGGAAAAACTACCCAATGTCTTAAGTGTTTACATTAAAATAGTTAACACAGAGACAGTAACTGTTCAAGAGCACTCCGCCTGTGGGTGGGGCCATGACTCAACCAGGACAGTTGGATTCTTTCTACTTCCCTGTTCCTTAGTCAGGGACAGTTCAGAAGTACAACATCCTAAGTGTCCAATATCCCAGGAAATAAATTTGTCTTACTGCTGTGTGTATGTGTGCGTGCTGCACACATGATTGTACTGTATGTGTGAGTGCTGCACACATGATTGTACAGGTGTGAGGGCCCAAAGGCCATGTGGAAGTTAAAGCTGGCCGACAAGGGTCTCCATCATTTTCTCCCTATTACAGAGAGACAATGTCTCTCATTGAACTGGAAGTTCATTGTTTAGACTAATCTGACAGCAAGAACTCTGCAGAGCTCCTGTCTCTGCCCCACAGCACTGACATTACAGGCATGCACAGCCACACCTGTAGATGCTGGAGGTCTCAACTCAGGTCTTGCTTGCTCACCTATTGAGCCATCTCCCTAGACTATTCCTAGGGGTTTTGTTTGGTTTGTGTGTTTAAGTGACACCTCAGATTGTTTTAGTTAGAAATTAAAAACCCAAACCTAAAACCCCATTACTTTCCTTTATAGATAATGTCACCGTAACATATTCAGTCAAGGCAATAGAAGAAACCCTGAAAAGGGCAGTTATATCATCCAGTCCTGTGTCAACCAGGGGTCTTTCGGCAACCTGCACAACTACACAGCACACCTGGACATAGACACAGGCTAGCACTATGGAGAAGAGCATAAGCAGTGGTTTATGTTTTACAGAATGAACATTTCCTGTTACAAGATATGTTCTTCTTTCAAACAAAGGGGAGAAGTAGATGGTACTGAAGACCCCGCTGGTGAAAACTGTGGAGATCCTACTGAGCTGGGCTCACTGCATCTCAAATCTTAATACTGGGCTACAACTCTGAAACTATTTCACCTAAGACGGACAAACAAGTACTGGGACAAATCCTGCGCTCATCAGCTGTCTCCCTTACTCCAACAACTCCTTGATTTGCATAATTTTATTTGTTTATTCATTTATTTATACGTCGATAGCTGTCCCACCTGCCTGTGTGTACCACACTTGTGCAGTGCCCTGAAGGCCAGAAGTAGGACCGGATCGCTGAGATTAGAGTTACAGACAAACAGTTAAGAGCCTCAGTGAGTGCTTGGAACTGAACCTGGGTCCTCTAGAACACTCAGTGATCTTAACCAGTGAACCATCTCCCCAGCCCTATTATTTTTAAAGTGTCTCAGTTTTGAAGACATTTCAATATACTAAGCTTGGACTAGACATGCGTATTAATTTCTGCATTCATGTGTATCTCCATGTTTTCTTGTTGAAAACAATAAGAAAAACTCAAAATAGCCTTAAAGGGTTATTTTTATTTAATCATTTTAATAGATAACACTAAGAAATAATTTCATTTAAAAATTTTCAACCATACAGTTAATCTATACAATATATAGTGAATTTCTTTTCATAGGGAAATTATAATGTAAGTGAATAAAATATAAAATTTATATATAACCAAATATATAACCAAACTCCAGCAACTCAGAGATAATCCCTGCTAATAATTTCAATTTAATCTTCAGTCACATCTACAGATCATGTACCAATTCTATATAATAAACACCTCTAATCAGGCTTGCAATTCTTCCCGCTTAAGAGATGACAGGGAAAATCGTTATAAGTATGTCAGTTGTCCTTGAGAAATAAATCATCATAACTTAAACCACTGGGGCTTTGTCAGAGGCTTTGTCCGTCTGGGGTGGAGGATGAAAAGCTGATTCAGCTGACTCTAGTCTACCATTGTTACGTGTAATTTAGTGGAGGGAATGCAGTCTGAGAATCGTCTTGCTAGGTAATTTCTGTGTTGTATGAACAGCATGAACCCAGGTGGTGAGGTCTACCACATAGCCATAGTGTGGGGTACAGCAGAGCTCTGAGATGATAAACTCATCAAGTGACTGTAGACCATGGGCAGCTTCAACACTGGGGCAACTATTTGTAGATCTAAACACAGGTGACAAGAATTTTTCAGCTTCATTAACAATAGTATTGGCATACAATCATATGTTCAGTTTTCTCCTGGTGGGAGCGCTTGAAGCCATGGCCATGCCTGTATCAGACAAATGCTCAACCACTGAATACAAGAAATATCAGGATGTTCTTTGTTCCCTTACTTAATTAAACAACAACAACAACAAAAAAGATATTCTTAGTCATGGTAGTGTGCACCTGGACCTCAAGCACTCAGGAGTCAGAGGCAGGAGGATTATATAATCATAATTTTACAATTAAATAAGCAAAATTAAATGAGTGGAGGAGTGACAGGTGGGTTTATGGTAAACACTCCTTTTAGCATAACTATAGTCCTCTGGCTCAAGGGCATATATGGTGATCAGGAACGTCTCTCTCATGGCTGGGGATGCTGTTGTCTGGCAGAAGGCTAGCTTGCATAAGGCTCTGGGTTCTGCCTGCTAAAGAGGAGCAAGGAGAAAAGCCTGAGAAGGAGAACAATGAGGAAATGGAAGAGCTGAGAAGCTCAAGGGTGGCGGTCGAGACTAAGCATCAGACAAGCTGCTGAAAAGAAAGAGAAGAGTGAACCCTGAGGGAGGGGTCTGGCACCTGAAGTCAAGCCCTTGCTCACCACATCAGGAGCCAAGCTAAGCGAACCATTAAGAACCAATAAAAAGGTTAAAAACTATCCAGTGTGTGATCAGGGTCCAGCCAAGAAAATTCCCAAAAACCTATTCAGAACTTTCAGAGCAGGCAAAAAAAAAAATTATAATGTTTAAACTTTGGTTTCA
Organism: Rhynchomys soricoides; assembly: GCA_019843965.1. Lineage (NCBI taxonomy): Eukaryota > Metazoa > Chordata > Mammalia > Rodentia > Muridae > Rhynchomys > Rhynchomys soricoides. The sequence continues at coordinate 2,837,386 of JADRCH010000229.1, read as the reverse complement.
AACTATGACACACACACACACACACACACACACGCACAGAGTATTGAAGTATATCCAATCAAAGGCATATCCTAGACTAGATCAAATTAACACAGAGACATTCTGAACTGTTGGCGAACTGTCCTGTATTTGCCCAGTACTGTCTATAAATGTGATAAGGACTCAGAGGTCCAGGGGAGGTATTTCAACACCATGAAAGGAGAATTCTTTCTCTCTCCATCCTCTTAGCAGTGACAGCCCTTCTGCTCTTTCTTTGGGTTGCAAATTCAGAAAGAGTGTCCTGGCCAGAGCTATAATCCTTGTCCTAATGCATAGGAAACAGCTTGGCAGGTTTTAAAGAGGTATGAATGCATCTGTATTACAAATGTCTACTCTGTCTTTTAATGTATCAACTGACAACTCTAGACTTAGCTTGGAGAACAGGAAGGCCTGGGGTAGGTGTGGGGCAAGTACTTTAACTAACAGTAAAGCAAAGCAAAACAAAACAAACCCAATACAGAAAACAAAACAAAACAAAACAAAACACTATATAAGTCATCATGACCAAGCCAAAAGGACTAGTCAGTTAGAAGTACACATTAGCAGGGCAGTGGTGGCGCACGCCTTTAATCCCAGCACTTGTGAGGCAGAGGCAGTCGGATTTCTGAGTTCGAGGCCAGCCTGGTCTACAGAGTAAGTTCCAGGACAGCCAGGGCTATACAGAGAAACCCTATCTCGAAAAACCAAAAAAAGACAAAAAAAAAAAAAAAAAGTACACATTAACAAGAATCATAGAGAGGGTGCCATGTTCAGTCACAGACCAAAAACTACTTTAAACACAGTTAAAGACTGAACGCTTAGTTTGAACACAGTGATACGTGCTGGCTATCTTCTTGTTCTGGGCTTTCAGAGGCTCTGAAATAATGTGTCCATGAAAGGATTACAACAGAATAGTTGGCTGCATGCTGGTATGTTAACACAGGGAAATACGAGAGGAAGAGAAGTCAGAACGCAGCAGCTTAGCACTGCAACCTTGGTTTGTCTAGCCCACTGGTTCATGCTTATTTCCTTATTTGGAGACAAAGGAGAAAGACCTCATTCCCCAAACAATAGGAAGACTGAGACTCTGCACAGACAAAAGCAGATCTGTGCAAAATTGCAGAGATTAATATGCAATGTTTGCATTTAACTAAAATACAAGCAAAAGGAAATAGTCTGGAGCATTCTCCCTGTGTATCCCTGTATCCGTGTGTGCTTGTTCACTTCCCATCTACCTTTTGGAGGGAGGTGGGTGGAGAGGGGAGCTAGCTTCTCTCACAGGCCTAGAGCTTGTCAAATAGTCTTGGCCTAGCTGGCTAGAAAGCCCCAGGAATCTGCCTGGATCCACCTTCTCAGAGTTGAGATTATAAGCATGTGCCACCATGCCCAGCTTTATGTGGATTCTGGGGACTGAACTGATGTCTTCATGCACTTTACCAAACAAATCAGCTCCCCAGCCTCCACAGAATGTCTTAGTTGTTTGTGGTCTACAGTGCATTTTCCACAGTTGAGCAGGATAGAAAGGCTAGCAGCATTCACTCCCAGGTTTTACTCATGAATGTATACCAAGGTAGGCGCAGTCAAGTCTGCTTTGACTTAAACTTGTGAGCAGTCCACTTTTAGACAAGAACAAACTGTCAGGAATTTATTCTTGTTTTGTCTCACCCAGATCAGGAAGTTTCAGAAACCAGAATTCTGTAGTTCTGAATTACTTTAGTGGTTTAAGAAATTGGAGGTAATGACATTTGCATGTTTTACCACAACTGAAAATAAAATAGACCACTCCCATATGAACATGTGCTTCTGGGAGTGTGGCCTCCTCAGGGGCACTGGTCATGGGGGTGTGCCCTCCTCAGGGGTGCTGGTCATGGGAGTGTGCCTTCCTCAGGGGTGCTGGCTACGGGAGTGTGCCCTCCTCAGGGGCGCTGGCCATGGGAGTGTGCCCTCCTCAGGGGCGCTGGCCATGGGAGTGTGCCCTCCTCAGGGGTGCTGGCCATGGGAGTGTGCCCTCCTCAGGGGTGCTGGCTATGGGAGTGTGCCCTCCTCAGGGGCACTGGCCATGGGTAGTCTTTCCCTGTTATGTTTAAGGATCGGCTCTGGTGCTACCATCAGGCTTGATGAAGATCTGAGAAAAAGCTCCAAAGTGGGTCTGACTTACCTCACAGAATTAAGAGATCTAACAGAGAAACTGACAATGTGTACAGGTTACATAAGCTCTGGTCATCTGAGAAACGGGAATTTCAACTGAGAAAATGCCTGCATCAGATTGGCCTGTAGGCATTTTCTTCATTAATGATTGATGTGTAGAAATGGCCCAGTTCCATTTTGGGTGATACCACCCCTGAGCAGGTGGTCTTTAGTGGCATAAGCAAGCATGCTGAGCAAGCCATGGAAAGCAAGTCAGTAAGCAGCATGTCTCCAGTCTTGCTTCAGCTCCTGCCTCCACGTTCCTGCCTCTATGCTCCTGCTCCGACTTCCTTTCATGATCGACTATAAACTGTGACATAAAATAAACCCTTTCCTCCTTAAGGTGCTGGTGGTTATGGTGTGTGTCATAGCAACAGAAAGCAAAGAGGGACACAGCTTTATCATTTTAATTGGTGGCATAGTATATCATCTTATGAACCAGAAGAACAGGGCCATGCTTTTATAAAAAACACCTACCTACATACTGAATGACCATTTACTGGTAGGAATTTGAAGATATCTGATAAAAAATGTCAATGAACTAATATACATTTATGTCAACCAACCAGCCAATAGATTTCTATTGTAAGATCAGGTGAAATGTATAATGGCCACATAAACAAAGAGCCTGTTGTGCTAGACCTAGCTGACAGGTTATTTAGAGAATTGACTTCTTTGATATTTTGCTAATTTTAAAGTGGTGAACTGCTTGCCATTAAATCACAACATGTAGATATGGCATATTTACCAAGTATAAAGTGCATACTGGTAGACACTGCTCTCACCCTTGCTAGTATGAAAGCATAAGGATGAAATTATATGTGTTTCTTTCATCTTCTGTGTAGATGGCACATGTAAATTTTATTCTAGCGGGTAATAAACTGAATATAAGAAATTAAGATCTACATGGTTAAGTCTTATTTTCTTTGGTCCATGTGCCTTAATCTGAGAAGAGAGCAGGTGAATTGAAGTGAATTTTTCCAGCTTTGTGTGTTTTGTTATCCTGGCCCCACACCACAGTAGTGAAACAATCAGCTCTTTCCAATGTCTAAAGTGTGCAACAGAGTAAAAATATAGTCTCCAAGAATTATGGAACAACAAATAAGCACAGATTTAAAAAAGAGAAACAGAGAAATATAACAGTAAAAATTCTAAAGGCAACTGCCCAGCTCACATTTTGATAGCTGACAGTTATGTATTTTACTATGCTTGTAGGCACTTTGCATTTCAGCTCAGAGACCAATGGCTGATTAATAGGCCTCAGCTCACAGGTTGATGCAAACCTCTGCATACTGGGTATAAACTCTAATGAGACTAGTAAGACCAGGGGAAAAAAAAAAAGGTGTGCAGACAGTAAATTCTGACAGGCAGATCTTAGTCAACCAATTGCTGGAGTTTCTCAGTTCTTCCCCTTTGTTTCCACCTTTACTGAATAGTCATTAGTCTATCCACCTGCAAACTCTGACATTCACACACACATATTCTGAACTTTAGCTAAAAGGCTGTTTCCTATACCTCTTATTATCTTCCAGAGTCAACTCTGATTCATAAACCTCTATTACTCTCAAAACCCATATTTGCACCTGTTAACTTTCCCTGCAGCAGAGAAGAGTCATGATACAAAACCAGCTTTCCCAGACAGAGGTATGAAGAACAGTTCCCAAGTCACCCCCTGCTTAGTTAGTAGATTAACTTACACAACAGCTAAACTACATACTAGCAGCAGACAGGCCGAATCACCAAGACACTACAAGGTTCCACAGCGAACTGATTTTGAAGCCAGCTACAAAGTTACTCACATCTGCCAAGTGAACATTCTGCATACCCAGCCATCACACAAACATTGTTTTAAACAAAAGGAAAGCAAACAAACAGGGTGAGTCACACAAAACTCCCAGTTCTCTCCTGTAAGGGAGGCTATGGGAGAATCTCCTGATTAGCCTAGGAAAGATTTCCGCATTTTCATTTTCACAACCCCTGCATGGTGTGGAAGTACCAATGAGGCTCTGATTAGATCCAAGCACACAGACCTGCTCACACTCCTCAAGGACATGCCTGCCATTCGGAGAGTACGGCGGGGGGTGTTGGAGGGTTATGTGTGATTATTTAAAATCATCCACATTGGTAAGCTAGCTCAGTGGGTAGAAGTGCTTGGAGCCAAGCCTGAGAACCTGAGTTCCATCCCTACAACCCTCTCCCACAGGCTGTCCACGTGTGCACTGCTGTATTATGTACACACACCAAATACATTCATATTATAAGAACTAAAGACATGAATTGAAAAAATTCCTGAAATAGTAGTAAAGAAAATAATGGCCTTACTTCCCTTCTTTCCCCACACCCCACATCTCGCCATTTATTTCTATTCAGTAATAAAATGATAAATCAGCATCTATGCAAAGAGAACTTACCTCATTGTCTGACTCCACAAGAACTTGATCATATTCGCTAAGCGCTACTAGAAACATGATCGAGGTGACATTTTCAAAGCAGTGTATCCATTTTCTTCTCTCTGACCTTTGGCCCCCTACATCAACCATTCTGCAAGGTTAACAATACTCATATTAATAACTTAAAGAAAAATCAAGAATATCAATATAAATACTACTTATAAACTGGGGAAAATTCACTACTCTAAAGACAATGGCATCTAACTCAATTAATTATTATTGACTATATATTAATTATCTGTTACCTGACAGAAATAAGGCATGGTAGGCACAGAAATTGATGTGGTTACTGGGATGTTACTTAGATATGTATGAAAATTGCAACTATGTAGTAATATTTTATTAAATTATACATGGCAAAGGCAAACACAGTGATTTTATGTTAAGTAAGTCCAAATAACAAGTAATAAAGTTCCCTTTCCTTTCCTAGATGTCAGAGTGAAGACCCTCACATGCTTCTGGAGGAGGCCAGGCACGATCATGGATACATTTAAAGGATACGAGATGCCACACATTTCCATGCAAGGAGGGTACTAAGTGTAAACATGAACCCGCTTATGCTTCCTCCTATAGGATAAAAATTTGGGCTTTTTCCTCTCTTTTAATATTGGCAATAATTTGACATGTCCAATGGTATCAGGCAGCAATGGAATAATCAGCCTTGTACCCAAACCAACTTGTCGCCTTGCCGGAAATTAAGTGTGGTGTATGACATCAAAATGTTACACAGTGCCACACTGGGGCATCATCTGAAGCATTTCCTTGGTCTACTTTTAATGCATCCACACAGTATTTGGTTATCCCTAGATACCAGCACTAACACTAAGAATAAAGTGGAGACATGTGTGTGCCCATATCTAGCAGTGCCTGACACCAAATCAGCTTCTACAAATTGCTGAACCCAAATCTTGACAAATGCATCCAACATTCAGAGGAAAGAAGTCTCAGAAAATGAGACAATTGGTATGCAAGCGAAAGATCAGTGCTCTTTACGAATCCACTGATTTCTGCCTGCTCTTGGTATTTTCCTGATTTTTCCACATGAAGTCTACAGGAAGAGCTCAAAGAACTTCTGCTTCTCCGTTTTGCACATTTCTGTGTGAGTCTGTGGTTGTGTGCGGCACGAGTGTTTGTGCAGAGGACAGAGAGTGACCATCAGGAGCCTTCCTCTTCACCTCGTTTGGAGATAGGGCCTCTCACTGGACCTGGGGTTCATTAATTGGCTACCCTAGATGCCCAAAGAGCCCCAGGGACCTTTCTGTCTTTGCACCTTCTACTCTCCAGACCTTGGGTTAAGGGTATAGGCCACCACACCTGGATTTCTATGTGGGTCATGGGGATCCACAAGGAAATCACTTTATTGACTAAGCCATCTCTCCAGACCAGAAACCAAGGATCATTCTCACCACTATTTCTAAAAGGCTGCAAAGGTACAGCAGTGAGATCTAAGGGGCCAACCAGTGGGTCCTCCAGATCTGTGAGTGCTGGGCATCAAAGGTGGAGCTTTTAGGTGTTAAAGATCTGAAGATGCTGGATCGGCCCCAGTGCCACTGAGTGGAAATGGGCTACTCATTTTACAAGGAAGGCCTATCCGCTTCAGGGACCCACTGCTATCCATCTGGGGATGACCAGAAACTAGACAATCAAGTCATTACTCTCATTGTAGTGGCAAAAAGTATCCTTTATCACTAGCGCTAAACAACAACAAAATATGTCGGGAGTAAAACGAAATACTAATCAGTCTTTGAAACTGCAAATCAACCAAGATGTGGGAATCTGCAAGGACTGCATGTGTTTTTGAAAAATTTCTGTAATATGGTAATAAAAGTATGTTAGTCTGGATATCCAGGTGTTATAAGCTCAAAATATGTAATATCGAATGCTGGCCTCAGGAACCTTGGTGGTCATCTTAATATACCCATTACAGATTTCAAAAATAGAGGCTCACGAGTGTTTCCGAAGTGCTACCCACTTCACGGTCATGTGCTTTGCGCAGTATGTGGGGGTAAGATTACACCACCAGTGCAAAGAATGAATAGAGTTAAAGAAAAAGAAAAAAGAAAAAAGGTGCTTTGGCAAAAAACAGCACAGCACATGTCAAACTGAGCCCCATGGCAGAGGCATGAGGCAGGGGAACCACACAAAAGGTGCCTTACAGCCTCATGCACAGGCCCACCCTCAGTGAGTAGGCTCTCGAGAGTCAATTCAACATTCAAGTGAAAGATATACATTCGTGGTTCCTTTGCTCAAAGCGCCAAGTGGTTTGTGCTCTGACTAAAAGTATAATTAAGTGACTCTAAAAGGCAAAGTGAAATGCACTGTTGTTTTTCTCTTAAAAAGTGTTTCAGTTGAAGTATCAATACGAACAGCAGCAGTGACCAGGGAAATAATACATTTCCATTCTATTTTGCCATATCAATTTATATTAAGTTAATTACCCTACTTTTAAAACCATGAAGTTTGAAAACTCTTAAGCATTTTGTTGTATAAAAACACCCAGCACACCTTTTTACTGCTACTGAGAAATTCTGCATTGATACAAGACAACATGGAGAAAATATCAACATGGAAGTTTTCAGTGTCAGGCATGCATGGTGGTTCCTGTCTGATACACAGTTTGAGTAAATGTGTTCTACTACCAGGAACTAATTGTCTGTGGATTTAAATGGAAATGAAAATTCTAGAATATCTTTTTTTTTCCTGCTTCCTCTTTCACTGATACATCATTTCACAGTTGTGTACCCAAGGATGTTAATCCATACAAAGCTGCTGGTTTTAAAGCTTGAATGTAGGTGTTAATGAACTCAGTTACTACCTGAAAATGACACTTTGTAAGTCAAAGGGGTATTCGATGATCCCTGTGGTGGGAACTCGAACTCGAAGCACATCTTGTTGTGTAGGCAGATAGGAAGGGTCGGCCACACGGTCCAAGTCATTCAGATAGCTAGAAGAAGAGGACATGAAAATGTCAGTTACCATCACTCCAATCTCATGGAAACAGCAAAAATGAGTCACAGAGGAAAAAAAAGTCCTAAGGTGGCAGGCTTGGAAACAGGCAAGGCCAAGCTTCCACGGCTGAGAAGAAGGCTGGCCACCCAGTTGCCTACTTACCGAGTGTTCCCATCTCAGCAGCTGAACCCATGCAAAGTAAGGTGGAGCTGATAAGAAACTGCAATGAGTCTCCTAATGTCTACCTGTTTAGCAGGCTTGGCTGGTGAATCAAGAGTTCAAGTTTTAAACTATTTATACAAAGTGAATTTGCATAAACCACCATATAATAAAGCTGAGTGTAAAGTCAGGGTTTATCTTCTCTCTTGTTTGCAGAACATCAGTCTTTTCCTGGAATGAAGTTTCCTCATTCCCCTGAGAGAAGACAGACAGCATCATCCCATGTCTTTAATTATGGCCAAAGCCCAAGTCATTTGTTATTCATGAAAAGCCATGAGATTTTAAGTTATGATAGTAATAGTGTCTAAGGTCAGATGCTCTTCTGTAGAGCCACCTACCCTAACTTTTAATGTATCTGCCATGATACTTACACATTTCCATGGGTTAGGGAGAATCAAACATCATATTTTTTGTTGAAATAATTTTAGACTTACAAGAAAGTACAATTTATCACAGAGAAGTTCTTGTATAAATCGCTCAGCCGGTTCCCTAATGACAGCATCTTATGTATGTGTATTATATCAACAAAGCCAGGGATCTGTCCTTATCAGTCAGAATGCCTACCATTCATCAAACCACAGACCTTAGTTATGTGTATTCATACACACATCATGCATATGAGTGCGTGTTTGTGGTAAACAGTATATGAGGTTTAGCCACATATAAACATTTGTATAATCACCATCATAATCAGGGCACAGAACTTTCTATTTGACACAAAGAAATCGACTTGCGTTATCACTGCTAATCCTGACCCCTGGCATTTATAGTTCAGAATCATTAGTATGATTCTGTCATTCCCAAAACCTATCCCATTCACATTCCATGATCTTGAAGTGTAAGACATAAGTTATAATGTCACAAATGGCACACTTGGATAAAACCGATGACAGCCAGGTAGAGATGATTGTTCTGAGAAGCACTGCTATGATTTCAAAAAGAAACTATACTCTCCTTGGCCCTGGAAATGATGAAACAGAAGGATAGCTTCAAAGTGCATGGCTACAAAGTGTATGCACTAAGAGACTAACCTGTGAGGAAGAGGCAGAAAAAAAGCTGGAACCACTAACGGAACTGGAAAGAACCAAATCTTCAGCAGGTAATGAGACAAACAAGATACAACGCGTTGAGATGTCTGGTGTTCATGGAGGTTACAACTCAGTACATACAAAACTCCTCAGCTCTATCGGACTCCTACACAGGGGCTCAGTTTGAGCAGTAAAGCTTTTTAGCATGTTATTCTTACTACTAGAGTTTCTTGATGAGTGAGACTCAAATGTGAAATGGAATGTTACAAGGAAAAAGTGTGCAACGCCAGTGTGAGTCATGAACTCACAGCAGTAAGGTCCAACATTAATGAAGAAGTAAAATCACTGCCTGGCTGGAAGCATATCAGTCCTTCAAGGCAAAAGCAGCCTAGAATTCCTACAGCAGAGCAGCTAGTTCATACTCCAGGCCGTATTCCAGAAACATCAACAGTTTTGTAGCCAGCAATTAGCTCTCTGCTGACTAGCAAGAGCTCACTTCTTGCCTTCAATTATTATAAAACTGGCTCAGGACAAGGAGGGGTCGCTGGGAGAATACAAATGTAAAGCTATATTTTACTGAGTCTTGGCATAGTCCTGAAGCCACCAGCGGGATTAACATTCTGGGAATTAACTATATCTCCTCTACAGATAATATGGCCCATATCGGATATAAAAATCAATAAGCTACTCTGGACAAACATAACTTTCTAATTTATCAGATCCTTGATTTGAAAAATTTAAACATTTATTCTAAAATGTATTGTGACCATCAGTTATATACAAGAACTCAGAGATTTCAGAGAAATAAAAAAGTTTACAATTACAGTGTCAAGATGAAAATGAAACTAAGAAATATGCTTCCACTTTAGTTATGATCACACACACACACACACACACACACACACACACACACACACACGAAAGCATGCATGCATGCAAACCAAACACAGGTCACAAAAATTCTTGTGTACATGGTGCTGTAGCAGTCTAGAAATGAAGGGAAACGGTGGCTTTGTTTCTTAAAGATGGAGCAAGAGTACCCAATGCTGCTACCACTGTTGTCAAGCACAAATTCATGTTTGCCAGAAATGATATTAAGAATCAGTACACGAAGTGGGAATTTATCTTTTCAACTGTGCTGACAGCATTTCTCTCCAATCAGGAAAAGTGCACTGAACTCCCTAAAACTATGTATGTACCATGGAGTCAGGGTACATATCTGCAACTGGAAAGTCACTTGCCAAGGCCCAGCAGCCACCCAATGAAACTGTCAGTGGTGGATCTCTGTGTATGTAGGGTACCACTCTCTTTCCTCTTCACCCTTTGTACACCTCATGTAGAGTAACAACTACTTACATTGAACATTTGCTGCTTGCCAAGTTTTGTTCTATCTCAATATTGTTACCATCATGACAGGGAAATAACCTTTTAAAATGTTCCACTACTGTAGTGAGACTACAGACATGACTCATTGATTATGCAGAGGACTGGCTTCAGTTCTCAGCATCCACATAGCAGCTCACAACTATCTCTAACTCTAGTTTCAGGGGACCTTGATGTCCTTTCCTGGCCTTTGTCAGTACTACTCATGTACGTGGTACACAGGCATACATGCAGACAGAACACTCATACACATAAAATAAATAGATTAAAAAATGTTCCACACATTTCTGATTAAGTTAAAAGGAAGGATGATCTTGCTGAATAGGCTGGTTTTACTTCTGTTGGATGGTGAAGGGAAAGGCTCACTTCATCTGGGGTAGAAGGCTAAATAACTATAGCTCAGCAAAAGGAAAAGGCTGAAGAGCATCCATCTTTACTAGCTGCAGCATATATACCACCTACATCCAAAGCAAACCATCCCTAACACCCCCTCCAAACAAAAGCAGCACAAAAACAAAAACAAACTCACCAACCAACCAAAGATGCACAGTCTGTCTATGTAATTAATTTTCTACTGAATGGCTCAGAAGGTGCAATACTGAAGACACAATTTATGAAGCAGAAAAGAAAGATAACCAAGAACTGCATCTCTCAGTGCCCAGAAAAGGTCACCGTGGGCAGCTTGTGCCAACATGCCCCAGCTCACCCAACCCACCATGGCTTGGTGGTTTGGGTGTGTGTGTGTGTGGTTACTTTGAAGCCCTAGAGGCAGGTTCTAGTGTAGTGAGAGGCCCTTCATCTTGGCGTGTGTGTGTGTGTGTGTGTGTGTGTGTGTTACTTTGTAGCCCTAGACACGGGTTCTAGTGTTGTGAGAGTATCCTCCTCATTTACATGGCCACATTTTGAGATGGAATAATCTCTAATCTCTATATTTTCCACTCAAATACCTTCATATTTTCACCAAAACTAAAGGAAAATGGGGGAAGGGTGGGTTCCTGTTGTATTATTCCATTCATTTAACCTTTTAAAAAGAAACACCAGGGCCTGAGCAAATTTATATTACAGAGTAAATTCAGAGAGTTAATTATAGACGTAATTTGTTTTGTAAGACTGATTCTGAGTGGCTGCTGAGGTCATTCTGAGAGTGTTGCTATGGTGATGGCACAGGCACATCGCCAAGGCAATGCATGTGTAAAAGGTAGCTGGCAGAAGATCTTTCCTTGATGTCAGGGACAGGAAGAAGTCATGGTATACATGGGACTTAATTATCTGGGAGATAAGTCACATCTAAGAGTTCTTTATTTAGAAAAAGTAGGTGTGCCTGTTTAAGCTCTCTTTACTCCTATCTTATAAGCCTTTGATGACTTTTTGCTATATTGAGATACAGAATAATTCGAATAATAACTTATTAATTAAAAATATTTAGCCTTCTTCCACATGCTTTCAAATTCAGTGGTCAGGGTCCATGACTAGCTTTTTCTGTGGCTGTATTACCAACACCTGGCAGAGAGCCACACAACAGACGCTCAATGTGTTGCTCAAATTAAAACTATTTCATGGGAAATGCCACAATGGTTAGGCAAGTAATATTCCTTCAGACACGCATAGGAGCCAAGGGGTTGTTAGCTACCCATCTTTATGTGATTATACTTCTGGGATATAGCTTGCCTGCATTATATAAAAACTAAATTCTGAATTAAAATGACTGACAAATTTCAATACAACAGAGGAAGGAAGGGCACCACTGGTTTAACTTCATTTAAGAGATATGCTTCCTGCACTCAAGTCCTGGCCACAGGACGACATAATTGGCACAAGCACATTCATCAGTGTTCAGCTTTCAGGCCCTGGAATTCTATCTAGTCCAGGGAAAACTGAGGCGGCTAAACCATCAACAGACATTTCTGAGAGAATCTCCTTAATGGAGCTAAATTATATAGATTTTTGTTGGTTTTTAGTAAAATGGGGTGAGTGGGCAAAGTAGTATCTTCAGTAATCTGACAGTTTCTCTCCCACAGCAAAACACAAAGTCAGCTGGAGTTTAACGGCACACTGGGCTTGTAGCACTATGACAGAAGCTAAGGATATCTGGAGTTCCTGGATAAAAGTCATAGGCTCTGCAGGGAGCCTGCCCAAGATTTTATTTGGATTCAGTCATCACAACATTCCAAGTAATAATCCATAAACACCTTCCTGTAGCATGTTTGAGTACGTGAATGGATGAAGGCTATCACACCCATTAGCTTGCTTAGTGAGCACTGAATTCTTTTCACAATTAGCTTCAGGATCATCTTTGGCTGCAAACAGTAAGTTTTAAGTTTGGGAAAAAGAGATATAACCATGCTTTGAATTATTTAAAGTAAAGAGTGAAGCTGAAGCTTGGTTAAAATAATATGACCAGAACAAATCAAAGCTGACTTTTGGGGGGGGGGGTGTTGGGATATGATTCTAACCGATCATTAATTTTAATGATAGTCTAATTTTAATGATAGCAAATTTGAGCTACTGTGACCAGAAGAGAACTTTGAACAACTCAAGTGCCCCTCCCTGCTTTAAGTAAAAGCAACCCAGAATAATATTTGGCAGCATTTGAATGAAATATATTAAGAGAGTTGGTACTAATTTTTTAAAAAAAAAAAGTTAGAGGCACACAGACCCTGGCAATTACACCATTAAGACAAAAAATGGGGTAGTTAGTATGAAAAGAAATTTCTGGCATGTGCTGCAAACCCAGCTAAACACAACAAAAGAAAACAGTGCCTTGTGGCATTACCAACATGCTCACTGGGTGGCGGTTTGGAACTGGGGACTATTAACCCCTATCAAGGGTCTATAGCAAGGCTGCCATGTTACAGACTTGCAGTTCAAGTTCGATATGAAGTTGAAATTGTGGCATAGAAAAATGCTGGGTAGGTTTTATATTTTTAATTATTAAAAAGAAGGTTACAAAAACTAGGTCGCCTTCATTAAAAAAAATTAACAAGACCTCATTGTGAGAGGACCAGTCCCTTGGGAGTAGAAAGCTAGATCATGCCATGAGATCTTATTTGTCTGTCAGAAGGCAGCGAAGGTGAGGAAGAAGCACAGACACAGTGCATCAGAGCTGGATGCACACAAAATTCCAGAAAAATTGTTTGTTTGTTTGTTTGTTTTTAACATTGTTAGAGGGATTTTTAAAAAATGGCTTAGTGACAATTCTGAAAACCGCTACCCGGAGACAAGGTTCAAAGGGAGGTTTGGTGGCTGATCTGATTGGACAGGAATCTGGTTCAGCTTGTTAGCTGCATGCAGTTACTCATTACACAAGCACTCCGATCTCGATGAGCACTCTGGGTAAAAGGAAAAGAAGCATTCCTCATGGCTAGTGTTCAGTGACCGGTAACATTTATTACAGGTAGTTTTGTTCATAAAGTTGTTTGCTTTTCATAGGAAATCCCAAGTGCAAAGCAAAGACCACAGAGTAGTGTTCTGATCCAGGTTCTTGAGACCTTCCCTCAAGGGAGTGTAATCTCCGTAGTAAAGAGAAACTGAAGGGATAACGAGCCCTGACTTTCTTTGACCAAAGAGCTACAACAATTCACAAAGTAATTTTTCCCCCTAACAAATATCCAGAGTATCCTAAAAAAAACTTATCATTGCATTTAGGAAAGAGATTCAGCATCTTAATGTTATATACAGACAGCTGTTCAAAATGATTATCAAAAAGAGAACAGGGGGACTGAGCAATTCTGCGTATAACAGGCAGACTCCAGTGCATAGTCGCACAAGGCCAGCAGCAACAGAGTCACAACCATATTGCACAAAGAAACAGATAAAGCGTGGATTATATATACACAGCCAGGTACAATGGTGCATACGTATAGCCCTTACTACGGGGGGGGTGAGGGGGGAGGCTGAGCAGGATTGTTTGTGACGGGGAGCCTGAGGCACCTGTGCAACACAAATAGACTGTCTCTTAAATATGAAACAAAAGGAAACAACAAAGCCCAATGAAAGAGCCAGAGGAAGGCCAAGACCCTCAGTTCTACACTGAGTTTCTCTAATTTATTTTCTTGTAAGACCGCTTTCAAGGGTGTTGATTAATTCTGACACAATTCTGAAACATCGAGAAACATTAGAATGCTGCTTATCTGCCTTGTTGTGCAATGACAGTGCTTAATTCATCTAATATATACCTGTTTAATGAGAATCTATGATGTTAATTTCTAATTCAGTGTGTCTTTGATGGGGGATGGGGGCTGGCACAAGGAACTGGTATGAAAATACATTAAAATATATTTCTTTGCCTTAGGGATGTCAGACTACCTGGGAAGCAAAGATAGTACAGACGAATCAATTAAGAAACAATTAAGTATCAAATTGTAAGCTGCTAACTAAGAATGCAGTAAGAAAGGATAGATGATTATGAACTGCAGTCACTAGAGAATTATGTGAAAAAAGGGTGGGGGATGCTAGAGGCAGAAAAGAGAAGAAATAAGAGTGATGAAGTCAGAAATGGCACAGAATTTTCTTAGTTTTTCAACTAGTACCTTTAATGAAAGTCCATAGTAAACTAGAGAATAACTTCTTCAACAGTGAGAATGAACCAAATGATAAAAGACTTAAATCCCCTCCTGAAGGAGGTGGTACAGTAGCAATGAGCATGGCTGTGCTGCACATACCCACTGATGATGTGAACAATGGACCTATGAGAAGTCCACTGACCACAGCTGAGAGTTATCTCTGAACACAAGCCAATTCCTAAGGCCATATTATTTTAACTTATAGGTTTATTCTGTAGCACCAGGCCTTGACATTCAAACATGTTGATCATGTCTGGAGATTGATGGGCCATCCTAATTAGACTTAACACACTACAAGACAACATTCAACATATTGATTGATTCATTTTATGTGTAGAAGTGTTTTGCCTGTACATATGCATGTGCACCACATCTGTGGAAGCCAGAAGAGGGTACTGGATCCCCAGGATCTGGAACTGTACACTGTTGAGACACCATATGGGAAACTTAACCTGGGTCCTCTGAAAAAGCTGTAAGTGCTGTTAACCATCAAGCAATCCCACTAGCATTTCAATTTACTGTTTTAAACTCAAAAGTTACAGTAATAATGACCAAGAGTATCAGGGTCAGCCAGTCAGGCCCAAAGGCTGCTAAACAGGCAATGAGCCAAAAAGGAAGGAGGCTCAAAAGATCTCTTGAAGAAAACAAGGCTGCTGGATTGCTCAACTATGGCTGGGGGGTTGGGCTGTCATTAGTTGGGGGCATGTTTTATCTGGCCCCTTACAAAGTCCCATCTTTTCTACTGAATGTTAACCCAATTACAGTCGTCTTCTTAGCTACCTTCAGCCAAGCAGCACACATGAAGATGGGGCAGAAAACAGCTCTCATTCTCAGAGGCTAAAGAAACTACTGAACATTTCTGGCCATTTACATCATCTTTAGTACTAGACACTCTGTGCTGCTAGTACAGGCACTGCTGGGGGTGAGGCGGGGGCATTCAATCCAAAGCTCTGTGACTCACTCCTCATCAGGCGTCAGGGTGCCATGCAGTGTTTCTGGACAAAGCTGAAGGAACGAAAGCCAACTATTTTCTCAACACTCTAAAATTTACTTCTGTGTTAATTCAGAACACCAGTCTTCAAAGAATTCCATGCAAGTCATAGAAGCGGTGTGCAAGCTGCCTATTAACATTCACTGTCCTATAGGAAGAACTTCAGACTATGTATAGATGTGTGAGCATTTCAGGCTTTGGGATCCATATGGTTATTGTTTTAATGATCTGACTTTGCCAATTAGGTGCCAAAGCAGCTACAGACATGCACATATGAATGTGTACAGCTAAGCTCCAATCAAACTTTATAAAAAGAGATAGTAGGCTGAATTTTCCTGCAGGCTGTTCACCCTCACTGTGCAGTGACAAAACTAAAGATTTTAGTTAAGAACATCATCTTTCCAAGTAAAGACTGTGCAGGAGCCAGTGAGGAACCACAGCTATCTAAGAGGCAGTTAAGTGACAGCAGATAGTTAATCTGCAGTACAGTGGAATCAACGATACTCAAATAGTAGAAATGAATTTAAGCATTAAGTACCACCCACAATGCTTGGGGAGAGTGCGGCTTAACTTAGTACTTCAAGCTCCAGAATGAGCACTATCAGAATGCTCTGATGAGCAACAGGGGGAACTACACCTACCCTTGATGTTTGCACAAGAGTCTCATCATACTATGTTGTTTCCTTCCTCCAAAAAAGGGGTATATCAGGGTGGCCAGAAGAACCACATCACATCCCAGGGGTACAAAGTTCAAAAAATTACTCAGTGACTTCTTAGAAAGGGAACACTATTCAAGATTTTGGCTGTAAGCCAGCTGGTGGACTGTCCTATTTCTGAAATTCCTTTTGCATTTTAAAATCAATACAATAATATATATTGGTTCAGGGTCACAATGAAAACAAAATCCAGTGCTGATGTGTGCCAAAGAACAAGTTTGCTCATGTACTATGACTCTGGACTACATGGAAACTTTCAAAGCTGTCTGACCTCCCTGGAGGGGACTCTGTAAAGTAAGATAAGATGACGGCAAAGCCAGATACAGTAGTGTTTAGCCTAAGGCTGCAGTGTGAGGATTTCCCCCTATACTTCAGTGTGTTTGAGATTTGTGTCCCATGGCTACTGTCAGGGAACTTTTGGTACTGTCAAGAGTGGACTCATTTGACCTGATGCCTCAGAATATTAAAGCAGGTGGTGAACCCCAGAAAAAAAGAAAAGAAAACCTACAGCCATCTGCTTATTGTGTTCTTTTTCTAAAGATACTCAGAGCCTTCAGAGTTTTTATCAATAATGAAAATGTCAATAAAATAATCTACAAAATTCACGATTTTATAGTGCTTTTAATCAGTTTATTCAGTAAAACTTCAGAATGCACCAAATTAAGACCATTTTCAAACCTACCTAACATATTTACTCATTTTCTGAAATTCCTCATCTCTTCACTTCTCCCACTGATACTTGCCCTTGTGCCATAACTGTGTATTATTATAACGCTTATGATGGCCTTAGTCAGCTCCTGTAAAGTAACTGGGTGGAAAGGAAGATGAATGGGGAAGGGGTTGACAGTGTAGATTAAGCCAGGAGGTGGTAGCATTGACTTTTAATGCAGCCCTCAGAAGGCAGAGGAAGGCATATCTCTGAGTTCAAGGCCAGCCTGGTCTACAGAATGAGTTCTGGGACAACCAGGGCTACACAGAGAAACCCTGTCATGACAATTTTGGAGGTTTGGGTTCTTAAAAAAAAAAAAAATCACAGAACTATTATAAGAATATATTTTTGTTTTAATCCCAGGTGTGGGTATAGGGCTGCTTCGGACGGCCGACAGCAGCTAGCTGTGATCGGACTTGTGCTCGCTCTAGCAGGGGCTTGATTTTGCCAGCTGCAGACAGTTTCTGTGACTGTGTGACATTTGGATTTCTGGGGACTTTTCAGTGGGAATATAAATGCTAAGGCCCAGGGGAGGGGAAGTGAGAGGGTGGGTTGTTGGTTGCTTGTTGTTGGTTGGCTGTAGTTTGTTAAGTAGTTATGTGCAAAGAAGAAACAACAACAAGAAGAAATGAGACTCCTGATGGTAGATCAAACTTGCCTCAAGAGACTGATGTCCGATCAGCAGGAAGTAGCCTAGTGGTAACAACGACAACAGCACAGCCCTGCTGACCCCACTTTACTCAGGGGTCTCTTTCCTTTCTTCTCTTTCCTTCTTTTCTCTCCCTCTCTTATTTAGTGTTAAGGGGTTGAAAGGGTGGAAGAAAGAAGAACCCCCAAAGTAGCCAAAGACCAGCTACAGAATCCTATCTCAAAAAAACAAAAACACACAACCTCCCAGCAACGTATACCAGAGTGCAGACTAAAACTTACACATAGTATTTCTGAATTGTCCATGGTTTAGACTTAGAACAAACAACAGGTGCTTAGTGAAACATGACTATGTTTTAATGACAATGACCAAAATTCTCCAGGTTAACTTTCTAATAAGCTTGATACATTTCTCCCTTCTTAACCTTATATTGCGAAAGAAACTACTTGAGACACCACCAGTAAACATCAATAATCTGTATCACATGGAATGATTTATAAAACACCCAATCAGTGATATCCATCTAGTAGCATATGAACGATGCATGTGTCTAGCAACTGTCAAATACCTATCTGTACACTGTCTTCCATCCACCTTCCACCCACCCCCTGCTAAGTTGTATTTCATAGCAGCTACAGGCTCTAGAATAAAAAAAAATCTGATTTCAACTCAGGTTCCTACCATTTATTACAATGTGACCCTGAGCAGGTTTCTCGGTCTTCCTGGGACCTCAGTTTTTCTTTTATAAAGAGACGATAAGAAATACTTACAATTCCACTGTTTGCAGTTTTGAGAATTAGAATAATACATGAAATGACTAAGCACAGAGTGTAACTGTCTTGTCTAGTAAACAGTAGCAATTGTTGTTTTGATTAGAACTTTTGAGATCTCAGGTCTTTAAAAACAACAAGGAAAAATTGGCTTTTATGTCTCCAGCCCTTTAGCTTCCAAGTCCATCAGTAGCTGCCAGAAGAGTACGTATGAAAATGGCTGAAAACAAAAATTAGCGATGTGATGGCCAAATGTTAGCAGTCATTGTCAGGTACTGAAAATAGAGGTGGGTGTTCTGAGATCACATAGCCATATGTACAAGACCCTAGGCCAGGTGACATGGTGACTATCTTTGGTACCAGGTCAGGCATTCAGAAAGGGTGACTCTTGGTTGGGTCTTCAAGGGTGAACATGAGCTCATCAGATAGAAAAGAGAAGATCATGCTTGGCCTCTGCTTTCAAGATTTTTGGCATGTGGCTTGCATGGAGTCTTGTATCCAGAAGATTTTTAGGGAGAAAGTGGTTACATCCCAACCTCTAAGCAAATGTTTATGGTAGATCCTGATTCTCACATAGTTAGAAATCTGAGATTTACATATTTTCTAACAGGAGAACAGCCAATATAAAGGCAAAAGCAAAGAAGAAAATGGTATATATATGCCAAAGAAGAAAACAAGGGAACGGTGATCTCAAGCACAACAGAGGACAGCAGGTTCCTTACATTCTATGAAAACCACCAGAGCAGGGCTTTAGGGAGACTGCTCTATGGGCCTGTACCCTTGTGGGTGCTTGGACAACACCAGGGTGTGATATCTAACAGCTTATTTCTGTTGGGAAGGCTATCTGGCATTAAAAACAAAAGTAGAGCATCTAGAGCATAAACAAGGAAGATGGCATGAATCCTCACCACCACCCCTCCCCTAGGCAAGATGAGACAGGTCACCCGGCTACTCAGACACTGGTGTAACAATAATATTACAGTATCCAAAAACTTACCTTAAACAGCTACCAGGAGTCACCTGCTTATGCTCCCCTTAAACAAGCAAACAAAGAAAAAAGACTTCCGCAGAAGTAGAAGGCAGGACACCAAGGTTACCCTTAGGTTTCGTCTAGTTACCAGAGGCCACAGGCCTGCCTACCCAACAGACAGCAGTTTAAATTTGCTTCTTCCGCACAGCAGCTAGTTATTCCTTCTAAAGAGATCCTGGTTTGGGTAATAAGTGACAGTTACCATCTTATTTAGCACATACAGAAAATTACTGGTTTTTCATAAAAGGTTAGAACACACACAGCTTTCCAGTTGGAGAGATGTATTTCATGGTACTCAAAAGCATCAGTTGAGTAGAAAAGCTACCTCAGAGAAGACCAGTGCAGAGCAAATGACACAAGTAGTAATGACACATGGGTATGGTAACACATGCCTTTAATCCCCAGAGGCAGAAGCAGGAAGATCTCTGTGAGTTGGAGAACAGCCTTATCTACACAGAAAGTTCCAGGCTGGCCAGAACCTGCCTCAACAATAACAACTATTATTAGTACCACCACTATATTACACACCCTTCTGGGGTTATTTATCAGCAAGGGTTATGAATTGACATAAAAGGACGAAGTGAAGGCCAACAGGGTAAGAATGCGACATCACTTAAAATGCATTCCATTACACTGCTCACCTTGAGTCTGAGTCTTAACTTCCGGTGTATAATAAATCCTGTGAGAAGAAGCAAGCTAAACTGTACAAAGAATAAATCAAGAAATCCAGGCCACTCTTCAACATGCCAATGAAATATAAAACAGGTCTCGTTACTAGGGTAGAAAAGCCTTAAGAGACAAAGTTGCCAGATGAAATATGTAGTCCTAAAATTAACCATATCTGAATGACATTTTAGAAGAACCCAGGGAATCTGAACATGAACTTGTTGGCTTAAGGCATAATTTATGTGCCATTATTAACTATGTAGGAAACTCTAACTTTTTAAAACAAAGATATACATAATGAAATGATACAAGATGTTATAATTTACTATTTCCACAAAAACATCGTCTAAAAGAACTAAGTATATGCACTCACATAAATGCAACTTAGGAAGTTAGTTTATCCCTGAACTATAGAAAAGTTGGAGCCCATAAAGAAGAATCAGAGGACTTCAATCAGCTTGTGCCAGGGGCCCCATATCAGTGCCATCTGTGTTTAACCAGCAGTCAGATTCTATGCTGAACTCAGTTTATGCTAGCAGAATTCTAAGGTGATGGCGATCTAAGGTAGAGAGACTGCCCAGGACAGCTCTTGGCCTAAACAAACATTACAATAATATGCAAATTCCCTATTTATTAATGGGTACCACTCTCAAAACCCACCAATCTTCCTGAGATAGTATCATGAGAGATGACAGAGGCTGTCAAGAGCATATCCATGGAAGATTAAGTTTTGTGCAAAAGGAAAATTTCATTAGTTTACCTCATTAGTTTACCCCAGGGTGGGTGGGTGGGTGGGGGCAACAAATTAGGTTCTTCATGGATAGTCACGCCCTGGTGGATACATAACTATGTGGTGGACACATAAGATATTAGAGTTTTGTCTTCCTGCTATCAAGGCCTCTCTATAGGCAGAATAATTATAGCTGATGTTAGGTAAAGAAAAAAAAGGAGATAGTATACAAAGTAAGCATAAACAGAGGCTGGCTTTGGCTCAGTGGTAGAGCACTTGTTGCACATGCAGAAGATTCTAGGTTCAATCTGCAGTACTAGAAAGGAAGGAAGGAAGAGAAAGGGGAGGAGGAGAGAGAAAGAGAAAGGAAGGGTGGAGCCAGGGAGCGTTGCTTTGAAACAGTTGGCAAAGTGCAGGGCAGAAGGGAGTTAAAGGAGAAGCAGACAGGAAAGTCACAGTGTGTGTGGAGGAGCTAACAGGAGGGTGAGACATAATGGACAGGAAGAGGGGAGGTGGATAAACACAGCACAACATGGGGCACTGATGAAATCTCAAATGGCAAAGGAAACAGAAGGAAAGAGGGGGCAGGAAGTAAAAGACAGACAGCTGGTCAAAGGTAGAGGAGGCAGGATTTGCAACAGACAAGAAAAGAAGGCATGCTTTCTATCTGTGTAGTCAGCTTTCAGACACTCCCAATGAGGAGGGAGGGAAAGGGAGTGGGCAAGGCAGGTGGAAGGGTGAAGAAGGTCCTCAGAAAGTAACAGATCCCAAACCTGAAGGGCAATGCTGAAGGAAGAAGGATAGGGAGGGAAGGACAGACAGCAAAAATGCAAGTCAGATGACTGTACATACTGAAGCGCATGTTAAACAGGACAGACAGAATCCTGCTGTCAGTCTGGAATTACATGACTCAAACTTAGCAGATAATATGAAAGTACTTTATTCAGGCAACATTTCTGTGGTCAAACAATAACGTATCTTATGAAAATGTCTAGAAAGACAAAAATGTAACTTCACTGGAAAAAGAATGTATAATACCTTGACCTTCCAAGCATTACTGAGGGGCATCCATTAGCCACCCAGGCCCCTTACTCTTGCTCTAAAGCCTACTCTGGTCCACTAGATTGTTCTATAATACAGGCAGGTGTGAAATATTTCCCACCCTTTCTTGTGTCTGACCAGAACCAAAGTAAGAGAGGAATGGCATATTAACATAATTAATGTAGATGGAAGTCTGGCTACATAACTGAAAAATCCAAAACAAACACAACCCACATTTTGTTTCAGATCTTACCTATCTAGATTCCTGGCTACATTGATTATATTAATCCCATGGTGAATTTAATTTCTGTTATGTACATTTGAAGACAGAATGAACAGATCTCTCTTGGATGCAAATCTTTCCCAGGTACATGAGATTAACTGGCAGCTCACACAATAATTCTGAAATGCATGCAAAATTAAAACTCACAGTTTTCCTGCAAAAGAAAACCCATCTATCAATAATTGTTCTTTGAAAGTTGACAAGGGTCTAAGAATTGGAAACTAGGAAGTCTTATGTTTTCAGAAGCCATGATCAAACACACTTTTCTTTGTAATTTCTAATTTATTTAGGTATTCTGTCATCCAATACTAAGATCAGAATTTTTACTTCATTTGTTTTGTTTTTTAATTATTTATTCATTAATCTTTTTTTACAGTCCAGACTTTATTCCCCTCCCGGTCAACCCTCTGACTGTTCCACATCCCATCTTCCCCCCCCACCCCCCCACCTCCCGTCTCCAAAAGGATGTGCCCACCCTTCCACCCCCACCCCACCAGACATCCCCACTCCCTGGGGCCTCAAGTCTCTTGAGGGTTAAATGCATCTTCTCTGACTGAATCCAGACCCGGCAGTCCTCTGCTGTATATGTGTTGGGGGCCTCATACCAGCTGGTGTATGCTGCCTGGTTGGTGGCTCAGTGTCTGAGAGATCTCAGGGGTCCAGGTTAGTTGACACTGCTGGTCTTCCTATAGGGCTGCCCTCCTGTGATAAAGACCACGGCTAAATGCAACTTGGGAGGGAAAGGGTTTATTTCATCTTACATTTCCAGGTAACAGTCCCTCACTGAATGGTGGAAATTCAAGCAGGGCAGGAACTGCAACAAAGCCACAGAGGAACACTCCTTACTAGCATGCTTTCCATGGTTTGCTTGCCCTGCTTTCTTATAGCACCCGGGATCACCATTCTACGAGTGGCACTGTCCACAGCGGGCTGGGCCCTCCCACATCAGTCATTAATCAGGAAAATGCCTCACTGGCTTGTCAATAGGCCATATGATGGAGGTATTTTCTCAGTTGAGGTTTAAGTTAAAAAAACAAAACAAGACAATGACAACAACAACAACAACAACAACCCCCCAAAAAAATCTACCCAAGAGACAATGAATGGTGTGTAGGTTTGTGGGTCACTGGCTTGCAATTTGAAGGAAAAACAAGGTGATGAAAATCAAATCACTAGGATTATCCTTTTTTTTTAAAAGTAAAACTCAGTGAAGGAAATACTCTTGGAACTGGGGGTGTAGCTCAACTGGTAGAATACTTGCCTACTATGCATGAAACCTGAGCCTTAGGATTCATAACTGGCATGGTGATATGCCTGTTATCACAGTACTCCAGTGTCGAAGACAGGAGGACAGGGAGTTCAAAGTTAGCCTGGGATATTTGCGACTTGTCTCCAAAAAGAGAAGAAACAAAACAAAAGAAAACAAAAACAAACAAACAAACACAGAGAGAGAGAGATACTGTCCCCAATATGACCTCAGTACCTTATGATTATGCCTACACTTAGGAGTTTAATGTCTACACCACCTAGGTTTGACAACCATTCACATAACAGATTACACTGTCACCAATACCACAGAGCACATCCCCGAGAAGTAAAGCAGCAGCAGTTTCTCAGGGCTTGATGTGCAGATACTCACTATTTGGTAGAGTCAGATAACTGATATTCCCGTCGTCTATCGTAGCACTCCTGGATTCCAGGATCATTCCACAAGCTCTTTATTGCATCTACATATGGATTCTCAAAAGCAGACACTTTCTCCACATCAACCTCTCGAACCAATTGAGCATGAGCCTGTTTAAGAAACAAAACCAACAGCCATTTGAATACTCTGCATTGCTTTACTGAGTCTTTAACTCATACTTTATATTGTATACAGTTCAACAGGTATCTTCATAGACTGGCTTTCAAACTGGCTCATAATAATGTCTTCATATTTTATTTTCTTAGAGAGAACCCAGCCTTAAACCATCCCCTCTAAAGGAAATCTGAAGCTAAAGCTTATCAGAAGGAAGAGGAGCAAAGCTGTCACCAAGACAGCAGGGGAACCCAGCTATAGAGGCCCATGTATTAACTAATTATCACAGCCCGGAATCAGTGATCAGTTGCTGTTCCCTCCACTCTGACACTGTGTTATAACCACAGTGTGTTGTCCTCAGCCTCTGAGGGTTGTTACCAGCAGTAGTTCAGAATCCTCAAGTACAGTGGTCCCTACAATCCACGTTCAGATAGGATATAAAACCAGAAAAAGAACCGTTTAATTATCTAACTGCTGTAATTCTCCAGTCCAGCATACCTCATGTTTCAAAATATTTTTATCTGCCATGTCTATATTACCAAGTTGAGGAACCCATCCCACTTTTCTGGTAGTCAAGTAGAGCTTTGCTATTTTCAGTATAGTATACTTAGCTTGGAAAAAAAAACCAAAGATATTTAAAATTTTCAACAATATTAAAATAAAAGCTTTATAATTAACAAATTTCATTTATCTTCAAAGTAGCCAGAATACTATTGTTTAATAACACTAATCAAAATAGGCTTCACTAAATGTGATATGTGCAAATTAGACATACAAAACAAGTATGCAAACAAACACAAATATAATATCTAATTAATTTGGAAATTGGAGGCAGATGGCTGATAATTACTGAAACAATTCTGATTTTGTACCAAAAAAAATTTTCAACAAGGTTAGTTAATGATTACATCATGGCCAATTCCTTTCATCTACTATTAAGCATAAACAATGTTAATAAATGCAATCGATGTTGTCCCATCTGGATCTCAGTCTTCAAGTAGAAAGGGACTCTTTTCAATAATAACTAATTTTGATTTAGACTTTAGGCAATTCAACATATTTGAGACTTAAATCTCCTTTGTTGTCAGTTCTGCTTTGACCAAGACAATTGGATGTAGCCACTGAAAAGCCCTAGCTTGGGTCTGGAATCCTGCATCCTATCTGAGGTGGAGCCTACCTCTCCATAGTTCTTTCTGAGGTTCATTTTTCTATCCGGAAGGCTGGTTTAAAAAGAGCTTCTGCTCAGGGACTATGCCATATGCCATCAACAACATCAACATCAACAGTGGTTCTCCACCTTCCTCATGCTGTGACTCTTTAGTACAGTTCCTCATGCTGTGGTGACCCCCATCCATAACATTATTTTTGACCCCCATGGAAAGATTGTTAAACCCCTAAAGGGGTCACAATCTACAGGGTGAGAACCACTGACTTATAGGGTGGGCATTATTAATTTCCTCTACCAAAACAAAAAAGTGATTTTTGTGTACTTTGAACCACAGACTGTCAGCGTTTTGATCTATGATGGTTATTATGTCTTAGCTAACCTCAGTTCTAGATGACAGAGTGATGGAAGGAGCTGTGACCATAAAGTTCTCATGCTTGTTTCTGGGGCTCCTCCACTCCCTTTCCTTCACCCGTCTATCTATCTATCATCTATAACTATCTGTCTACTATGTCTATCTATCATCTATCTAGTATCTATCGTCTATCTATCTGTCTGTCTATAGATGTGGATATGGTGAGTACCTACAAGCCATGGTTTCAAGGCAATATTCCTACCCAGTTTCTCAGAATTATAATGTAGTATAGTTTGTATAGGAGTGTTAGTATCATTTTCCTAGAACATAAAAGTTCAAAGACAGCTTCAGTCTGCCAGGGTGTTAATATCTAGTCGAAGCTCAATAAGCACTTGCACACATAAGGATGGGCAGAAGAATGGAAACAAAACAGTGCTGTAATCAAAACAGCTAACTTTTGGTTCTGATTTTAGGCACAGGACCACCTGCAGCAGAAAACTACTTTTGCTGTTTTAAAACTAACTTTCCTTGTCTATAAGGCAAGACAATGGACCAAGTCAACAGAGACCTCCTAGGCATAAACAGTATGACTGTAATTATAGCACAATACATAAACATTAAGGACTGTCCCTCTTTTAAAAAAATACTACATCTTTATGTGTATGGGTATTTTGCCCACATGTCGGTTCCTTCACATGCATGCCTGTTGTTCACATAGGCTTCAAAAATGGTGTTGAATCCCCTGGCACTGGAGCTACAGACAACCATGAACCATGGTGTGGGTCCTCTGTAAGAGTACAAGAACTTTCAACTGCGGAGCCATCTCTCCAATCCCAACCCTGTCCTTTTTTTTTTAGCACAGCCTTCAGCAAGACAGGATTCACTGTTTTATCTAACAACAGAATGAAGCCTGTTCATGTGCAAGGAACGCAGTGTGGACTGAGAAGATCAATGAGGATCAAAGAGAAGAGAGGAGTCTGCTGGCAGGAAAAGGTGAAGCATGTGGTATCTGAGGGGAAATGTGAACAGATGCTCAGTAGATAAAAACATTCTCCTTTCAACTGAAAAAGCAGACCTATCCAAGCAAATCTCTATCTGGAAAGCCCCAAGATTTTTGTCACTGCCATGAACCTACAACACAGAAGTCACTCTGCAACATCTACAAAAGAATACCACTACCAAACAGTCATGCAGAACAGAATTTCCAAGGTACTTTTATTACCTCCCAAGACCAGGTTCAAATACACTCAAGTATAATCTGCATTTATGTAAAGGTTTGCAAAGAACGTTCTCTAAGTCTGATGGTGTTTTATAAAATATGCATAGAATTAAAATTGTTGATATAAATGTCCCATTGTAAATATAATCCTCACTATTTTTGTAAAAAATATTCTCAACATAGAAATATGCTTTAGTATGTTAGAATAGGAAGACAAGTTAGAACCTTTACTCCATTTGCACAGTGTCTTTTGTGGAAGAGCATACAAAGTTGCAACAATAAGGAAAATGGAGAGGGAGACTTTTGAAGACATAATATTCATGAAGATTCAAAAATGATTAGGCATTGGCTATACCGCTGCTTTCAAAGCATATTTGTGGAACACTACTTGAATTTTAATAACTATCTGACACATGTTCTGAAACAAGAAGACTGGCTATCGTCATTGGAAGCTGAAGATATCTGTGGCACAAAACTTAAAACTCCACTCAAGTATCACTTTTGCAAATTCAGGGTTCAAGGCTTAGAGATAGGGCAGGCTTCCCCATAGAAGTTCTGCTGTCCTGTCTTGTCTTCTCTGCTGTTTGCTGAGAGGGCTGCAGCACTAGTGGTTCAGACTCTGAAGGCAGGGACTAGTAAGAACCCCACCCCCACCCCAATAATGAAGTGGGAGTACAAATGAATAACTCCCTGTTTCAGCAGAGAGGTCAATTCCACTTCAGGATATGCACCTTTGTCATTTCTAAGATTACACACGACATGTGGTTCATTTCCTAATATGGGGTTTAAAAAATAATCTAATCATTTTAGTCACTGTAATGTCTGTGCTCCTAAAATCTTATTAGCCAGCCAAGTATGTTGTTATTGGCTTGGGATTTTATTTTGCTTGACAACAGAAAGACAAAACAGACAAATCATATTGCCCTGAACAAAGCTTCCCCATTAACTAACAAACAAACCAACAACAACAGAAACAAACAATAAAAATGCTACCTCACCCCAACCTCACCTCCAAGCATCACCAAGGCCCGGCAGAGGAACTAGATTATTTCTATAATTTTCCATGTGAAATATTGCCAGTGAAATTTCAGTTAAAACTCTTTGGGAGAATTAAAAGTCAGTGGCTCACTCTCTCAGATCTGGGCAAAGAAAAAGTCGTTTTGGAACATACTGCTCCTGTGGTCCTGCTTCCCATTAGCTGGAAGAACAAAAACCTGGTCATCAGTGAACACATGAAGAGAGACAGGCAATAACCCAGCTATGCCCTTTAAAGAGCAATGGATCTAAACAGCAAAAAGAGAGTAAGAGAATCCTCACTTTACCCATGCATGGTTTTAAAAAATAAGTTAAAGAACTGTCATTCTTAAGAATTCAAATTTCAAACAGATGAGTTAAAAGTCAGCTGTTAAAAGTTACTGTACACTTCTACAGACAGCATGGTGATATCTATGGTCTCTACTGTAACACTTGAGTGGTGTATATCTGAAAGATTTATTTACTGATGGATCAGAAAATTTTACTATACTAATATGATTTAAGAAAATCTGTACACTTGAAGAAATGTTTCAAATCATATTTCTTAAAAAGTCAACGTTTTCTTTTCATCTCTGATGGTTAACCTTCAGAGTCAGCTTGACTGGACTGCTAAATATCACTTGAAAGGGAGGAGGGTGAGGCAGGAAAGCTGTGTTAAGATCTGAGAAGGAAAGAATACTTAACCTTGGTAACGAACAGCATCCTGAACTGCTCAAAACATCAAATGATTATGTCCTCACCAGAGGTTTTCTGGCAAAGACAGAATGCGCTATTACACCTTTCCTTAGGAGGTGATCCAAACAAGTCTGCCCATGGGTGGCACAGGAAAATGCCTCCCAGGAAAGCTGTCTGTGGCAGAGAGTGGAAAAAAATATATCAAGTCTGCCTTAATGGAATAGCACAATGGTCTCTCTGGTCTCTCCTACTGTGAGAGAGTGCTTTCCTCTGCAATGGCACCTCTGGTCATTGCCCACTTTCATCTTTAAGAGTGTCCCACTCATCATTCTGAAAGAAACTCCCATACACTGTTCTATGTCTCATACACACTGGGGAGCTGATAGGAGGCCAAAGCAAAATTCTGGCATTTAACTACTTGATCACATACATTTTCAAGAATTTGGAGCTAAGAATACTAGAGAAGCCTTAGAAGGCTTCAAACAGAGCTTAATGGGCTATTTTGCTGGGATCGTGGAAGACCTGGATGATAGAAATGCAGACTTTAGGCCCAGTTAAGAGGTTTCAGAAGAGAACAAAGTTTATACCATGAACTAGGCTATAGGTCATGGTAACTGGTTTCTGCATTTAGGCAGATTTCCAGTGAGAAAGAGCTAAAATAAGGAGGAAATGTTCAGTTTTTGGAGAAAGGACTGTGAATTTGGTTATGCTGTGGTTATGTTTCTCTGAGGATAAGAAACCTCTTTATCCAGGGTTTCACAATGCAAATTCATTTGGCGAGCAGAATGTCTAAGATAGAGGCTTTTGGAAACTGGTGCCTAGGAAAAGTGTTTTCCCAGTCTCAGAAACAAAGGCTCACAGAATATAGTGGAGTTGTGGTCCAAGGAGCCCAGACTATAAGCCAGCATCAGAATTTGGCACTGCTAACTAATTGGCTCTTATTTTGCAGGCATGTAAGTTGCAGGAGCAAGAAAGTTATTTATGGATGCTTGTGCCAAGGTTTCAGAAAACTGCTGAGGCGAGGCAATGAAGGCAGAACCAGAGTCCTAGAAAGGAGGCTCCAAGAGGGCCCCACACAAGGCTATGGATACAAAGACTCAGTGGAGACTTCATAGGACAGTCGAATGTCTGCCAGGAAAACCTGTGAGCAAGTTTAAGGAATGCTTCGTTGAATATAAAAAATTAGGCCAGAACTAAGCTTGAGGGACACAGAACAAGAGGTAGGAGCTTGGACTTAGCAACCTATGTATGGAGACCTGGAGTGAAACCCAATAGGGAAAGGGAGGCCACAGCATAAATACTTGGGCTACTGTACTGGCTGGTTTTGTGTCAACTTGACACAACCTGGAGTTATCACAGAGAAAGGAGCTTCAGTTGAGAAAATGACTCCATGAGATCCAGCTGTAAGACAGCTCCTCAATTAGTGATCAAGGGGGGAGGGCCCCTTGTGAGTGGTACCATCCCTAGGCTGGTAGTCTTGGGCTCTATAAGAGAGCAAGCTAAGCAAGCCAGTAAGAAACATCCCTCCATGGCCTCTACATCACCTCCTGCTCCTTGACCTGCTTGAGTTCCAGTCCTGACTTTCTCTGGTGATTAACAGCAGCATGGAAGTGTAAGCTCAATAAACCCTTTCCTCCCCAACTTGCTTCTTGGTCATGATGTTTGTGCAGGAATAGAAACCCTGACTAAGAAAGCTACATTTGTAACATCATCAACATCTAAAATTCAGAGATTTTACATGAACTTCTCCCACCCCAAAATAAACAAACAAAAAACCAAGATGTATTACTTCTTAATAAACTCTAAAACCCAATGGCACTTTGCATTCCAAGAAGGTAAGGGTCTGTTTGTATGTTATGCTAAATTAAGAACAATGGAGAAAACATTATTAAAAAGCCCTTAACTATGCTGTACACACTGATCAGTTTCAGGTTTCTTGCTTCCCCCCAACCCCCTCCGTACAAGTACCCAACCTCCCTGCAGAGCTGTCAGAACTTTTCCCTTCTCTGTGTGATAAGGAAGCATTTGTAATCTCCAGTATCTTGGGCCTGACTTCTGTTAGGAGGTATTTCTGTTTTTATGGTGTGCGTACATATGTGGCTGTTATTATATGTTCAAGTCTCATTTGTAAGTTACATATAATTATAGTGCCACAGGTTATTATTACTTTGGGCTTATTTTTTTTACCTGAAACTTCTTGATTTACAGTGACTAAAAAGATTTTTTTTCTCTATAGAAAGGCCCAAAGCCCAATGGGAGCATCCGTGTTTTCAAATACATACAAAGCCTCCAACCTAGTCAAAACTTTAAGACCCCAGATAGATCCTCATGAAGTCTTGCAGGTATCGCACACATTGTGTTCTCTGCCTTCAATTCTATGAGCTTCCATGGAGAGCTAAAGTGATACAGCCCTGGATCTATCTTCATGAGACTCAAACTGATGTAGTGACATACATACTTTGTGTGCACCTGGTTATGTTTATTTTTTAGCTGCTGCTTCCTTCTTTCTGTGTTTTCTGTTGAACACCCTTCCTATAACATCAGCCTCTGGTCTTTTTTAGGAAAAAAAAAAAACAAGGCAGAGAATGGAAGAAATGAATCTCTTCCAACATAAGGCAGAAGACTCTCAAAAAGAAAAAATTGTAAGAGGAAAGTCAGACCATTAAGTGAGCACACAGCTCAAAACTGCATATATAAAAATAAAAGTCCCAACCACTTACCTAGGTTAATCTCTAGTCTATAAAAACATTTTTCCTTTTAATTTCCCATTCAAGAACATAAGATTTAGGATACATAAATTGTATAAAGAATTTTTTTAAATCTTAATCGGTGTCCGTCTCTCCAGCCCCTCCACAGGCTTTTAATTGAAACTTGTAATTTGTCTTTGCTGCTCATGTTGACCAGCCATTCTTTCAATTCATTGAAAGGGTTGCATTGTTGATGTTCCACATGTGGGTTAAAGCTTTGCCAGAGGACTCACTGTCTACACTGTTGTAGTTGACTTGGTACCTCCCTTTCTATACCTTCCCTCAGTTTTGACAGCAAATTCACAACACTATGCAGACATTTAAGTTCCTTTCAAGCTACTCTTCAGACTTCAAGTTTGGCCTTGAAGGGATTGCACATGTGTACGTATGCTGCCACATCCATTCATATATGGAAAGACATTTATAATTAAAATCGTTCATATTACAAAGACTGAACATTTTTCCAAAGATACTTTTAACAAAAAGGCAAAAGAATGTTTATGAATGTCTACATGCTTTAAAGATACAGTCTCTAGTTAACAGTCTACCCAGGTAGCCTGAAGACTTGGCAGCATGCCACATGAAAGTCAAATAAACTGACAGGAGAAGAAATTGTTCTGCTTATCGTAGGTAAGAGATGAGGTAGTGGTCTGTAAGGGGCAGGTAAAGAAAAATTGAGAATTCTGGTTTTAGAGTTATGAAGAATCTTCTGGAACCCAAATGAAGATCTGTATGGAAATCAAAACATAAAGGTTCAATTGCCTTAGTAGTCAAGTAGATATTTCAATAATTTGAAGACTAAAGAGAGATATTTCACTTCAAATTTTTTTCTCCTCTCTTTCTCATACCATAGTCTTAATACAGAAGCTCCTCAGACCCTGTTAACACAAGTCCATATTCTGGTACAATCTCTGTACTCTATCATTAAGATATAGTAGCAGGATCCATTTCCATCAACGAAACATAGAATCCCACTTATGTCTCTGACACTCTTTCTCAATATGATATCTACGACGGCCAGTCACCAGGAAGTGGGAAAATATTAATTGGTGTCACTGTATTGTAAAAGCCTCAGTTAAAAATAGCATGGTGGAAAACTACTAGCCAATGTCCCAGGCACCAGAAGATACCCACTCACAATGGGTGAGAATTACCAGCTCTCAGTCCGTGATTATTATATGAGCTTGTTGCTGAAATCTCACTAACATCTTGATTTTCACAGGCCTGTGGAGATGCTCGTGTGAAGTGGGAATTGATATAGGAATGACATTTGATAGCAGACACAGGTGATACATACTCACGACATCTCTACCTATACCTTTGCTCTAGCTTCCAAAGAGTGTCAGGGTCTCATGTGACTTAAACTAGTTGTATGTAATTGCCCTCGCCAGCTCATCTCTCAGAATGTATTACCCAGCAAAAGAATTCTCCACTGGCTCCAGATCACGTGCTCTCCAACCTGTGGTGCCTCTGCTCAGGGTAACTGAGGAGAGAGCACATGTAGGTCAGAGCTGGCCTCTGGAGACACTTAAACACACCCCAGACTCTGAGCAACGTTTAGAGTACTTTTATTCCCTACCCTGGGGGACGGGGGAAGATCTCACCTAATGCTTTGCCACTTTTAAAATATGGGGTGCAAAATCTAGAATTAAAATTCAAAAAATTAAAAGGCCAAATCCCCATGGCTCGTAGTTCTCTAGGCCATATTCCTTTCGTATAATTGTTGGACTTGTTTTACTGGTGCCTTTTGTTTTCTGCTTGCTGATTCTAATAAAAAGAGGTTAAAAAAAAAAAATGAACAAAGTAAACACAGGCTAAGCCTCACAGACCAGCACATATTATTTTTCTTTAAATCCAGATGTCCAGGAGCAAAACTCTCGCTTCAATTACTCCCAATGATGTGCTTTAGAAGTCACAGCACAGTCTAGCTGTCCAGCTCCTGCAGGGCTGTATATACCATCCTAGGGTGCGTCTCTGATGGGTGGGAAGAAGTTGACATGGTATACCCAAAAGAAGAATTAGCAGGAGAAGCCTGAAGTCAGAGTATGTGATAGCACGGAATAAACTACAATGGGTGAGAAACAGGCTGATAAATTTACTCTAAAGTGTGAATCCAGATACAGTTATCTTTAAAATGTGTATTCAGATAAGTCCTGAGAGGAACCATAACAGCATGCTCTTGAAAGGACAACAGTTAAATTGTTGCCGGATCCCCTTTACGTTACTATTGACTGTGTAGAAACTAGTTTTCTTCTGTTGTTTCTGCTACCATCTTTTGAATGTTATGTGTAAATAATTTGACCCTATTCCATATCTACCTAAGCACTGCACTGTGACAAGCAAATCAGGTGACACTCATGCAAACAGTTAAAATACAAGATGGGAGCAGGGCATGATGATACATCCTTGCAATCTCAGAACTCAGCAGGCTGAGGCAGAAGGATCATTTCTGAGTTGAAAGGGAATGTTCTACATTACAGGAAGGTTAGTGATTTATTGGTTGACACTTGCTGTTCTTGCTTTACTTTAAAAAGTACTATTTCCTAGCTCTATTTCTGCGAAGGGATAGGAAGTAGCTCCCCCTCCCTGGGTTACTTCAATTCCCAATAGGACTCCCTTAGTTGGTTCTCAATTCCTATGTCCCTTTTTGGTTCAGAAGTGCAAAGCCAGTAACTGGAGTGTTAATACCTTGCCACCATACCACAACAATAAAAACAAAATTGTAAGGTGTTCAATCTTCAGTCAGATTCAGGAAAGAGCTACTGATAAATCTGGTAACTATTAAATATTAGAATGCATTTAGATTCACATTTATAGTTTACATAAGCTACTATTTTAAAATTTGTCCATTTGAGCTAGTTGAAAATTCTTTATATAATTTATTTATTTTATGTGCAATGGTAATTTGCCTGCATGTATGTCTGGGTGAGGGTGCTGGATCACTTGGAACCAGAGTTACAGACAGTTGTAAGCTGCCAAGTCGTTGCTGGGAATTGAACCCAAGTCTTCTGTAAGAGCAGCCACTACTCTTAACTGCTGAGCCATCTCTCCAGGCCCTAGTTGTAAATTCTTTATCTATAGAAAAAAAAATTGCAGAAATTATGTCCCTTTACTACATTGTTATTTATTCTGACTATATAAAACAATACTACCGTTACATGGGAAGCAGGTAAAAGCCAGAAAACTCATAAAAATGCTCTGATGTTCATTTTTCATGTCAGTAAATAGATGAGCTACAAATTAAAATGCATGAGCTTGAAGAATTGCAATCTCAAAGCAGCAGTGTTTTCTATGATCACTCACTTTAGGTTGTCCAACAGTTTTAAGAACTAATCTCTTTTGTGACAAGGTTGGCGACTAGGACACAGGGCCTTTTTTTGTAACTCTGTAACTATTTCCAACTACTCTTGAAGCAGCATAATATGATACATTCAGCAAAGACAAGTATCATTATTTCCCTCTTTGTTCATCTGGTGTGATTTTCACTACAGGGTAATGTCAATATATTCAAAGGTTCAGAAAGAGATATTCTGCTATCTCACTGTTCATATCTGCCTGTAGAGATTTCAACCATGCTGAAAAATACCTTAGGTCAGAGACTGTTTAATATCTCCCGTATTCAAGGACAATAGTGCTACAGAATTGAGGTGTCTTTCTTTCCAATCTATTTGTCCAGAATGTGATCTAACAAGACTGAAGGTAGGACAATACAATACAGTGCCAGACAGAAGGAAATCCTCTAATCCAGGGATGGAGGCCTTGCTAGGTTACTGGCGCCATTTGGAGCTAGTCTCACAACTTTTTCAGGCTGTGAGTTAACTTTTATAACTTAGTAATTTAATTGAATAGTGGCTGTGATGCTCTGGTCTTATGACTATGCATTAAAGCATAAGCCAGAATAAAATGCTAACCAATAGTATGCACAGGCACTAAAGACACAAATAAGGCAGGGCCCTGGGCTTTCATTCAGTGATCCCAGCAACCCTGGTCCAACTCAAAAACTAGGACAGCTGCTATGAGAATACAGCATTTTGAAAAGAAAAATTAACATTGATATTATATCATTAATGATGAAATGCTAAATACTAACCCACCCTATATGTAGAAATTAGTAGTCATGAAGCTGCTAATCCTATTCAAAAGGCATTGTACTTACTTGCATGTCAAAATTGCAACAGAGTTGGAAAGATAAGGCAAGGTAGAAATTCTCACCAGTAGTATCAATAATGAATGTTTATGATTCTTCTCCTTCCTGTCCCTGTAAGATTTTTCTGAAGTGAACATTCTTTATCTGGGCTTCTTCACAACAGTATTAGTTCACCTTACATGAAGAACTCCAAATACTCTTAATTAATGTTGCCTATTTTGCACAATAGATAAAGCATAAAGGTCAAGAGCACAACTAACTACTGTCTTCATTTCAGCAAAATTTCCCATCATGTAAAGTAGTGCCAAGAATTTGTAGTCCTCTCAACACAGCTAAAAGCTAGAGGCCAGCAACCTAGAGTCCAACAGAAAGAGGCAGAAATGTTAGGAAGGATGGTTGTCTCAGTGAAGTCTAAGTAGTGCAATCTACTGCTCGTAGGCTCTTCAAGCTCACAAGAAGGGCAACAGGCTTCAGGCCATGGCCACTGAATGGGACGATCCAGTTAACAAAATGGCCATACTCAGGAAAGGTAATAATGCTTCTCAAACTCGGAAAAATACTGGCATCAGCAGGGGTGCTTGAGCAAATACCAGAGACATCATGTCCTTGGAGACTCTAAATTAAGTGTCCCACGACAAGCTTTTGTTTGCTCAACACAAGGTCTTACTATATAGCTTTGGCTGTAACAGAACTCACTACCTAGACTAGGCTGGCCTCAAACACATAGATCCGCCTGCCTGTTTCCAAAGTGTTGGGATGAAAGGCGTGCATTAACATGTGCAGCTCTAGGACATGGTATTTAATGCTACCCTAGTCATCTACACTTTGACCTTGATAGGAGGCTGATAACTAGAGCCAGGCTAAGCAGGAAAAAGCGATTTAAGAAGATAATCTATGCGTTTCACCTTCAGATGAGAAAATATTAAGTGTTGTCTCACACAGCTTGTGGAACAACTATGGACCGATTACCTGTTTGAGAGCCACAGTGCTAGCCAGTATCTAGTAGGAAAGCAGAGGTAGAGTCTCCCCAGTTAGGTGATATACAGAGTCTACCATCTAACACCATGACTCTTGATATTAGCTAATAACGGGAAGAAAAAGTATTGCAAACCACTTCTAGAAAGGAATAACTTAAAGATGGTGGACACTATCTTCCAAATGCAGGCACATGTTCCAAATACGCATGTCTTTGTACACATGTTCAGAGACGGGGTGCTAAGCAACAGCCTATATGGACGAGTTTTGTAAAGGCCAAACTTGAAGTTCACTGTAAGAGAACACTTTAGCATAAACAAAAGGACATTTCAGCAGATACTTAGCTGAGAAGCAGGAGCCTGAGCTTACTAAATACCATTATTCATTTTTGATTCTATCACCAGTTGTACACAGGATTTTTACAAATAGCATATAATATGTTTTAAATTATTAGTTTATATGTATAGGTATCTTGTCTGCAGGTATGTCTGTTCATTTTGTGTGTGTGTCTTGTCTGAGGAGGCCAGAGGAAGGTACCAGATCCCCTAGAACTAAAATAACATGAGCTGCTTAGATCTTCTGGAAGAATGGGTCCAGATTCCAAAGAGCTTGCAAAATTTGTTTATGACTAATTTTTTTAATGTATCAACCCCCCCAAGGGGGTAGAATCATTATCCTAAAAAAATGTTTAATTTCCACATAATTAATGGCAGAAATGACAGTAAAAGTAAAACATTGGAACCAAAATGTAAGTTCTAATACTGTTTTTAATTTTAAAATCAATATGCATATGCTAAATTCTTCCTAAACTCCATAAAATAGTGAGATTCCAAATAGCTAAAGTCATCTTAATCAAGGGGGGGGCAAAAAACAAAACAAAACAGGAGATACTTTATTACCAGTAGCATTATATAAATGCTATGCCTAGTGAAATATCAGTAATGTCTAATTTTTAAAATGACTTTTGTTTTGGAGACCAGGTTGACCTAGAACTCAAAATCCCCGTACCTCAGTCTCTGGAATAATGGGGTGACAGCTATGCACCACCATACCCAGGTCTTCTAAATTAATCTTTTCTAGCCTTTTCTGACTTTAAAAATATACTATTTCCTAGCTGTACTTCTACTAAAGGATAGTAAGTAGTTACCCAATCTACACAGAGCTGTATTACTTCTATAATTTAGAATCAATAAATAAAAGTGCATGTTAAAAATGGAACCCCAACATTTTACTGGGATAAAGCTGAGATTTAATGGAAATTCTCAGTGAAAATAATCTTGAGAGAGCGTACGGAAGTCAGTACAAAGGTTCCTTTAAGATATGGAAAGAGAGCTCATATATGAGTTAGGTTCAGCATCTTGTAAATCTGCACACTACAGAGACAATCGCATGTCCATGTTTACTGCTGCTCTATTCACAGCAGCCTGGAAATCTGTAATGGATAAATGAATAGAGAATATATGGCACATGTACATGATACAATTTCATATAGTCATCAAGAAAAATAAAATAAGGTACTTTTTTAAGGAAAATAGATATAACTAGAAATCGCCGTGTTAAGCAGAACAAGCCAGATGCAGAAAGACAAAGGCCTACTTCCTCTCATATGCAGACTATAGCTTTAAAATCAATAACTATATCATTTAACAATATATGTGTAAATATATTTAAATGCACACATTAAAATATGTATATACGATCATGAAACCAGAAGAGATCACAGGAAGGGTGGAAACAACCTTAAGATAAAAGTCAACAGAAGGGTAATAATACATGAACTAAGACAGCAAAAGCAGGGCTATGCTGCTCAAAGAATGGGCAACAAACAGGCAAAGGGGAACAGGTGCAGCTGGCAGGGGGAAAGGATGTATGAAAACAGAAGCAGAAATCATTACTGTTTATACTCATTTAAATTCTTAAAACTAAAAGTAAGAGACCTGTTCTGAAATTACAGTGCACCCCCTCCCAAACTGCAAGCTAGCTACACACTGCTCCTTTCCTTTCCCAAGATGCACAGGGGTTGCACACTCTTCTTTTCTATTCCTGCTCCAAAGCCTTCATTTCTAGTTCCAGGGCTATTCATTTTTTTTCTCACAGGACCCCTGATGATCAGCAGTATTTCACTAGCTTCTAGGGCAGCTCACAAATAATATCAGCTCTTTTTGAGCCATGTGTTAATCATAAGTAGAAGTCAGGCTTGACTGATCATTTTTATAGCAATATAGTGCTCTAATTCACATAATCCTTCATTAGCACAGAAGGGCTGCTGTGTTAGTAAGATTCTTTTCACTACAGCAAATTTCTTGAGAAAACCAATAATTTTTAATTTTGCCTCTCAGGGTTTGAGAGATTGGCTCCCTTTACTATGGGCCTGTGACAGGACAAGATATCTTGGCATGAGTGATGGCAGATCAAATCCCAGAAAGCATTAGAGCACAGAAGAAGAAAGAACAGGAAGGGTCAGAAATCCCACAATCCCCTTTCTTCCACCTCCTAGAGGTCCCTGCCTGGCACTGCTATCCTCGAGGTTCAGCTTTTCACACACACACACGTTTTGGGACACACTGAAGATCCTAATGACAGTAACTAATGTAACAATTTCTGTTCTGTGTAAATCATTGACCCTGCTCAACTTTATCCAGAAGGCATGGGCTACCAGGTGGACAAAATCTTGGGCAAGCATGCAAGAGAGAGAAGGACCAAGAATTTGATAGTTGTGCTACAGTGTTCATTCCCGAGCTAACTCTGGTTCACGATTCTTTACCTCAGCTTGGTGAGGCGATAAGCACCTTTAATCCCAGCACTGAGGAGCCTGAGGCAAGAGGATCTCTGTGAGTTCATGACTAGTGTGATCTACATAGAGAATTCACAGGCCAGTCAGATCTATACAGTGAGAACCTGCCCCTCCCCAGAGAATTACTTCACAGAATGCATTCATTTTTCATATGTATTCCATACACATGGTCAGAAAGCAAATTTACACAAAATTTTAATCTTGTGGCATGAGGAAAATCGATGGAACTAGAGATCATCATGTTACACAGCATGAGCCAGACTGAGAAAGACTAACTTCCTGTGCTATCATTGTTGTATCTACATTTAAATACATATTTATCTGGGAACATGAAAGCAGAAAGGGAACTATTACAGGAAGGGGTCTAAAGCAGGAACCAGAGGGCAATATCAAGAAAGAATAGAAAATATTGAAAAGTTTTTCTCACACGCAGGATCTAAATTTAAATATTATGTAAGGGGTGAGAACAGCAGGCAGCTGGTGGGCTGAGGGGCAAGAGGGGAAGGGAATGCAAAGGGTTTGAGCAAAGGGAAATGTCACTCACCATGAAACCCATTACTTCTTTAGTAAACAAAGAACTAGTAAAACAAACTGTACTTAATAAAAAGGCTTTATGACATGAAATTTTCCACTTGTAGCACTATGTTAATACCCATAAAATTTCAGATGGCAGAACATTTTAGATTTTAGATTTCTGGATCACCAGTTTTCCCAAAGGAGTCCCACATCCTGCAGCAACGCAGCAGACTCCTGTGTGCCTAGCAGGGCGCTTACTCTACCTTGAGTGAAGCTCCATGAACTAGAGAAACCCCAGGGGTAGTGAGACACAGTGCTGACGGCTAGCTAGGTTGACGCTACTTACATGTGTGAAAGATGTTTGGATTTGGGCATATCCCTTACTATTTAAAAATAACTACTGCTAGGTGTGGTGGTAACTGACTATAACTCCAAGTGCTTGGAAGACAGGTGAAGCAATATGATAATCTGGGGCCAGCCTCAGCTATAGAGTGAGACATGGGCCAGCCTAGACTATCTAGTTATGCTCTTAACTTTCTGGTAAGACCACTGAAAAAGACACAAGCTCTATGAGAACCCCAATGCCGCCCAGAGCCCAGAGTATGCCCTGTCAAGCTGCAATGGTAGTCCATGCTCCAACACTGCAGATCTCTGAGAAGACTACATTCAATTTTGCCTTTTATTTTCTTCACCAGCAACTAGAGTATAACCTTTCCAAATGACTCAGCAACTCATCTTTAACTCATTTTGCCTGTCTGGGAATGTGGACATTTTTCTCTGCAAATGCTCAAATGA
This sequence comes from Rhynchomys soricoides, assembly GCA_019843965.1. Lineage (NCBI taxonomy): Eukaryota > Metazoa > Chordata > Mammalia > Rodentia > Muridae > Rhynchomys > Rhynchomys soricoides. The sequence goes on along the minus strand of JADRCH010000229.1, from coordinate 2,796,784 downwards.
TCCACGTTGCAGTGGGGAAAAAAAAAAAAGGTACATTTATCCCTGAGCCATTCTGGATATACAATGCATCCACAAATTGGCTGGGTAAAAAATGATTTTAAAAGACAGACTGCAGTGATATGAAAGAATTCATATTAATACTTCTAAATACAGAATTCCTTTCTTTAAAAAAAGTCAGCATATAAGTAGGTGGGTAGGTACAAGCTACTGACTATGCTTTCATTCTTGAGTGTACGTTTAGTGCAGATAATGTACTGAGAATAAGATGGTCTTATGTGTGAATGACATAATGTAAAACAAAACTCTGAAGCTGAGATGGTAGCTCGGTGCACTTGAGAGGCTGAGGGAACTGCTGTGAGTAAGAACAGCCTGGGCTAGTGTACTCCAAGCTGCCTGAACTATAAAGACTGAAAGGGTAAATTACCAGCTTTCTACTAGGGGCTTTACAGGCTAGGTCAGGAAATGTCTTAGGCTTTAGGGTAGGTGTTATCTGAGCTGACCTTACAGTTGGCAGGGACATTTTCTTTGTCTCTCAGATCTATGTCCTAAGTCCTGTTCTTCCTTTCCCTTTGGAAAGCATCAGAGAAAACCTGAGGAAAGCAGGGGAAGGAGCAGACTGGATAATGAGCACATTAGCATGGACTGCATGAACCGACCTGGGAAGGGAATCACTGCACACAGGCCCAGGCAACACACCTCCTGTATTCATGCTTTAACTAACACACACACACACACACACACACACACACACACACACACACACAGAGAGTAATATTTTAGCCCCTCTGGGAGTTGATATGCCAGCTTATAAAAGAAAAATAAGTTGGGGATGGGGTGAACCACCATTCTACACACAGCACACAGCTTAGAGAACCTTGACTGTTCTGTGATAGGTAAGAGGTTGGTGTTAAAACAGATGCTGGAAGCTTTCAAGTAAAAAATCACCCATCATCCCACTGGGCTCAGATTCTGCACTGACATGCACTGCTAGGGGCCCTGGGAAGAAAGCCCAAGGCTCTCAGCATATATTTAAAGCAGCACGGTCATACTAAAGTGAATGGCAACAGAGCAACCATCATTCTGCAATTTTCACACAAACACATCAAACCACTGCAATGTTTCTTTCAGGCACATTTCCTGGAAAAGGCATTGTTTTATTCTACTGTCTTTTTCCCTCTTTGCCTCCTACTTGGTTGCATCCCAGACTCTGGAGTCTACAATAGTCATTACACTTCTTTGCTACATACTTATGAAAGTTGAAGCATTGGTAAATTAGTTATTTTAAGATATTAAACATATAAACAAAATAAATGAAATAGTGTAAACAGTGCTATCTTTTTAAAAGAGTTTGACATTTCTTCTGACACATTTCACAACTTCTATTATATAAAACACTGATCTGCACTATTCTACTGCTCAAAGGGAAACTGAGTCATTAGTAAATTTCTTTCAGGAATAACAAGTGTTTTCTTGGTGAGGCAAAAGCCACTCAGTGTGTTTTCAAGTTGGTAGTGCCCTCTACTGCTAAAGCCATGGCTTGCCTTTGCTGTTACCAGAAGCTCTGCCTGCAATGCCAAGTTGCTAACAAGAGAATGTCCTTCTCTGCTCTCTGCAGGTGTATATAGTGCAGCAATCATTTAGCAACTGTGAGACCTGGAGTGTTTAATTTTCAATAAATCACACTCTCTTAAGGGGTGCTCTCTGTCACAAGACATTGTAATGTCTGTTGCCTCCCCCTGAGAGAGGCCACACCCCCAATACCCCAGCTCTCCTCAGTTTCACCACAGCTGATTTTGGGGAGATAGTACATATCTTCTACCACACTTGTTGAGTGACAGGCCTTGAAGCCACACAACAGTGAGGAAAGCTGAACTGGAGCCATCAGTGAGCTCCTTTTCCATAACTGGACCAATCCCCCAGACTGGTACAAACATAAGGAATCGGATCGAAAAGTAACATTCCTTGGCGAAGAAAATGAATCCAGTTTTCATGAAGTCAGTTTAGATTTGCTTCTGGGTGGTGTGCAGAACGGACCCAACTAATATTTGTAGATTGAAATGAATCTTCTTCCAGAGAAAGGTAATGAGTTAATTTTGATTTCTGATGGCTGAATTTGGGGGGTGCTTTGCTGAGAACTTCTTGGAGACACCAAAGATTTAAGAAACAGAAGTCACCACATGTTAACAGTGTGCTTTTCCAAGGCTCTGGGTGTCTTGGCAAGACAACCCTCCTCCAGCACTGGAGACCTCTGGACACATAGGCCCAAGGCAAGCGGACTTTTGGAATCCTGGGATGCTCTGATGAATGTATTCATCTTTGTGAGGCTATCATGAGTTTCTGTACCTTCAGTAGGTTCCTACAATTCCAGGTGGAAATGGCTTCATATTGACCTCTGTCCCTACTTCATCCAGTCCTAACCCTCCATTCCTACTAAATGAGGCCAATTAACGATCCTGAAATATCTGAGTGCAAAGCTTTTACTATGTATATCTGCTGAAAGAAATATGTAAAAGAAAAACACACTTAGAGAATGTGTGGTACATTAGTTTTTATTCCATATATTATTAGAATTTTAATAACACAACTTGAAAGAGTTAAAATTGGGTTTTACTAATTTTTGATCCATTACCCAAGATCAATATAACCTTACCCTTAAACACCAGTGTGGCACTGAAACACACATATGATCCTTTTCCCGTTCAGGGTGGGAGGGGTGAGAGCTGCAGGTATTGGGGGAATGGTGTTCTTAGGAAACAGAAAGAACACCAGGTGGGAGGACCACTAAACTGCTCCAGGGACAGGACGGCGAGGGGGCTACGGAGACTGCAGCCAAACACTGTTAGTGTGTAAGTTGAGAACCGCAGGCTCTGATACAGCTAGCTTAGTTGCACTGTGATTTCAAGGCCATTGAAAAGGTATTTATTCTCCACATGGAGGTTTACCCGAGTGATTCCCAAGTAACTGAGTGGTGGGATAGCTGTGGATGGACAACAGCTTCAAATCCTGCTGTGGAAAACTCAGCAAAGGGCTGCTGAGCTGAGCAGAGTGGGACAGAGATGGACCTCTGTCATCTAGTGCATCTGCTCTGTGATGTCAAAGCCATTTATCTTGACGTTGGCTTTTCCAAATGCAAGTTGAGGTGGTCTCTAAGAGTCTCACAGTACACTGGGTATATAATGAACACAGTGCACAGATGAACTTCCAGGCCACAGTGTCGATTCTTCTCTGCATAGACTGAGCAGTCATTTATGCACATGCTTTATGAATAGGGTTGTGCAATGGCTTAGTCACCAGATTTAAGCCACCTAAAACCCGGAGCTTTTCATTCTCATATTCACCTCAGACCCGTTCTTACCTGAGGGTCTAAATGACTCTGTGATGGGCTCCTTGGGTGTGGTTTCTTTATCACACCAGGCCCAGTCTCCGTAGTCTTCTCTCTGTCCCTCCTGATGTCTGTTTTCCTTGGAGGGCCATTTCCCCAGGTAACTGCAACCCTCCCTCCTACTCTTGCTTCAAGGGGGAATGTGATTTCTTGTTTCATTTCAGTGTGACACTAAAGTTTAAGGATAAGGCTATATTGCTCTTAGATAACATTATCACAATAGAGCTATTCCATAACTTTTAAAAGAAAATCCCTACACTGACCATGCCTTATGATTTTGCCAAATACAAATGGTACTAAGTCACTCTTGAAATCTGTCCCCCAAACACACAAACTGTAGGTTACTCTAGTGGCCTGTCCCTAACAACATCTTGTGTACTGACAGCTCCCTTAGGGCTATAACTGGCAGAGAATAATGCCAAGTAGCAAAGGCTGCCCCTCTAAAACAAAGACCGCAGTGCTGGGCAAGAGGATGAAATGAAAGACACAATGAAGGGACTTCCAGTCCAACTGGACCGCCCCGAGCACACTGGAGCATTAAAACCTAATATATAGCTTCAAACAATCCATTCAATTAAATGGATCTCCTTATAATGTTTTGTAGTATGTGTGTTAACATCAAAAAAGAAGATTACAGATGCTACATGAAAGACAGATTCCTAGTATTCAGAGAACTACACACCGTGGGAAGAAATTAGAAAAGGAAGATGGGAATTAAAATCTTAATATACCACATTATTTGTGTGACCTTGGATATACTATTTAATTTGGCTGACTATTTATTTTCAGGTATAAAATGAGTCTTTATATTCATTTTTAATATTATTAATAATTATTAAGCAAATTGCTATGTAAGAAAGGACTTCTGAACCATAAGGTATTTTTCTAACAAAATTATTTTGAGTGTTTCAAGACTGAGACTGATTGAAAACATTAGCCAAAGAACTATAGATCCACAGGCAATTATTATTATTATTATTATTATTATTATTATTATTTTGCAAGAGTTCTTGGTTTCACAACTTGTAAAAGATCCGGAATGGCATTGCATTTCCCCTTCCACTGGAAATGTCTGGCTGGCATGTGTTAGAGCAACAGCTGAACCTAAGCTCCTGTTAGGACTTCCTGTTCTAAAACAAAAGTCTCAGGTGAACTCCTTCAGTGTACTGTTTCATTATAAAGCTGAGATAGAAGGGTGAAATATCCTCACATCCGTCTGATATCAAGAAGAAATACAAACTAAGATGACAAATACACATAGAAGATGGTTAAAAGCCTATGAATTCCTATGTCTTTAAAACGTGCCTTCCTCTGAGTTGGGTTACGTCCTCACATGAACCCTCAAAGTGATAAGAGAGGACATAATTTCAAGTCCACTGCCTAAGTGATATGGCTTATATCCATCCCTCCTACACAAGCCTCATGGCCATCTATTAAAGCTAAGAAGGATCAACTACTCAGCCAGAAACATTAGAAGGAACCAAGACACTGTATCATTTTCCAAGGTGCAAATGACTTGGAATGAAGGGTGAGTAAGGAGCCACATGGAGAGCACAAGGAGCTTGAGGGGAATAAAGGTCTAGACTAGTTTAGATACTGGGGTCCTAAACTGTCACTGTCAGCTAAAAGCATGAGCTGTGCGCTTGAAGGACAGTCTCTGTTGGAGCAGATAAAGGAAGGCATGGTTTAGTGACACTACAGAGTAGAGTAGGAGATGAGCACTCCTACATCAGTGGAGCACTATGATCAGGGGAACACTGATGATCAGTGGAGCACTACATGGGTGTGTACCCTCCTTGAGGAAATGATCACGCTTGAAACTAAGCCACCACCTTAAGGACCAGCTGTCTGCCACCAAACACCTTTTGGCAATACTTTATACCTTGAATATTATTTCAAAAATAACAAAAAGGCTTCCAACACTGAATAGGAAATATATCAAATAAATAAATAAATAAATAAATAAATAAATAAATAAATAAATAACCGGAAACGCAGGGCAAATCTCCACTCACAGGTAAAAGCTGGCAGGACCAATGACTGCCACCCTCTGTCCGGGGACACACCCTCTAGTCTGCTCAAGTCCATCACTGCTTTGTGCCTAGTTTGACTGTTTTGCCCAGGCAACAAACTTTCTAGAAGAGCTGAGAGGTGAGTATGTACATGCGGGAACAAATCTGCACACTGGTGGGTGAGAAGTCATGGGTGTGCAAAGAGTCCACAGAGGTCTAGGCAATCCTGCACAGGCAGAGCAACCTCTGAAAGTATCACACAGTGATGTGAAGAGCAATGCAGGGCAAGAAGAGCACAGAGAGTGAGATGAAATGATTATCACCTTTAGGATTATCACCTTTCTTCCTTTAGGAAGAAAGGATGAAGGGGGGGAGGGAGGGAGGGGGAGAAGGAGGAAGAAGAGGAAAAGAGGAAAAAGAAGAAGAGGAGGAAGAGGAGGAGGAGGAGGAAAGAAAGGGGAAAAGGTGCACGTGCCTTTTAACCTAAGTGAACCATATTTTCCCCTTGGTTAAGGCTCAAGGGGAGAATGGCATCCTTACAGCCTAACACAAAGAACATTTTCGTGACGTGTTCAACGTGCGCATATGTTCTTTCACCTAACCCTAACCACCTATAGGCAGTAGGCATGCACCTCTACCTTCTTTTAGGTTCAGAAGCTAAGGCCAAGGAACACTGCAGGAATGGAATTCAGACAGGATTAGACTTGACTCTTGCCAGCGTAATATCTGTGGCCTCTCTACCCCTCAGCAATGACCTGCCCTGCCTTGAAACAATGCTGTATTGCTTCATGAAGCCTTCTTGGTACCAAGAGCACCATGTTAGTGACTTAGAAGCTTTTCTGCCTTACTAGGATAACATTTCCCTGAACAAATTTATCCTGAAAGTCTCAGGCAGCCAGGCGCTTGCTCAGCCTGCAAGGCAGTGGTCAGTTTTGTGTAGAAACTCCCTTATTTGTTCACGAAAGTCCTGCAAATATTTTGGCAAATAAATGCAGAAAGCCGGAAACACTAATTATTAAGCAGAGACAAACCCACAGTAATAAAATAAACAACGAAGTGCCTTTTCAGCGCAGCTATTCAATGTGCCTTCCTGCTGCCGGTGCCATGAAAAACAAGATGGGAACGGCCTGGAGGAGACAGGAGGAAATGACTCCTTTACAGACCACGTCCTGTGGGCAGAGTGTGGCCCTAGGATCTGCTACAACAGATATCTAAAAGGAAGGGTGGGCAATGACATTTGCAGGGAGAAACAAGTGATTAGGGGAAAACGGAGTTCCTTAAGAACACTGTTAAGGCAGGGCACTTACAGTTAGCTCTTTAATCATCAACTTAAAAAAAAAAAATTGGAAAATGCCGAGATTTTGTAAATGATGTTATGGGAGGGGAGAGGTGCTGCTCAACTAGTTGTCAGTACCTGTAAGCTCACTAACCCACTCTCAAAACAAAAGCTTGTGGGTTTGTTCCTCTATGTACGGCTATGTATTTTGTGCCTTGTACAAGGGTACATATATGCTGGAGTCCATTCACCCAGGGCCTGAAATAGTGTCTGCATTCAGCTCACCAAGCCCTGGAATGTCATCAGGCAAGGAAGAAGCTTTTTGTCTAACTTGCCTGCCCAAGAGCCTGAGGTACTCAACGTCACCAGCACAAAGGCACTCTATGTGCTACTAACAGCAGTCCTGAACTAAGAGGTTTATAGTGTCTGTCCCTTCAAGCCATGCCACTGTATGGGTGCAAACATGGCTGTGTTTGCTGCCCAGGAATTGAGAACCAGCCATGCAGGACTCAGGCAAATCAATGGATTTCCTAGTTTACAATCGATCTTTAACAACAGCATAGCCCACCTGTCTGGCCATCTTCTTACAGCTGTTATGATGCCACTGGCAAAAAGCCTGATTGCGATTCTTCCTCTGATGTGGTTCAGTGTTTTCTGCAATGCTTTCAAGTATATTAACAATCTATTCTTCTTGCTTGTGTAAGCTGAAGGTGAAGGACAAAGATTATGAATGTCAAGGACAAGCTAAGAGGTCAAGCATTTCCCAAGCAAGTGTACACACTTTCCTGAGTCTGAATCTAAACTACTCATGGATCACTGAACCATTTGACTCCAGGATTACAGTGCAACTAGCTTAGCAAGCAGCTGAGTGCTGGCATCTCTGAGGCAGCATTTCAAACCCCAAATTGGCTTGTTTCCCCTGACAGACTGTGGGGATACATATCCTAGCCAACTGCAGAAAAGCTGGCAGCTCTTTACCTCTTCCAGAGTCAGTGTGGCCAGGGCAATGCCGGAACAACTGGTCTCATTGCCTTCTAGGGTGACAATTAATTAGTAGAGGAACAAGGAACAGTCTATCCGATAGTGAGCCAATCTTTTGCCCTTCTGAGGTTGTGGCCCTAGACTCTAGGCAGAGCCAATGCCTACATCACAAAATGCACTGGGAATGGCTTCTGGCCTCCCTTGGCACAGTTTGGTCAGAGTCTGAGTAGGAAGACCTTCCAAGATCCTTAACGGGGAAAAGAACTCAACAAGATTAACGAGCCAGCATGACATGAGATGACCAACAGTAAAACACAGTGTGATGGAGAAAAGATAGTTTTAGTAGAATACAAGAAGGAAGCATGGATGTTCCACTGAGAAGTGTTGCCAAGCGTGGCATGGAGAAAAATATGTGGTGACAGGAATCCAGCCCCATTGATGAAAATTCCAGCTTAGAGACATGTCCAGTGTGTTTATTGGGCACAAGTACCAAGTGCACTGCTCAAAGAGTGTGAATGAGAACACATGAGTCACAGGACAGCACCTCCTCCCTCCAGCTGACAGCAAAGGACACCACTTAACTGCAGGACTGATGGCTCCCAAGGTTTTAACAGAAAGAAAAATATCTCACTGCAGGAATGGGTGAATTAAAACATGATGCTCAAAACAAACATCCTAAAACTGCTTTAAGAATATTTCTATCAGAGATTACACATACAGCCTTAATAGTGCAGTGAGTCTGGGGTCTACAGTAAAACCTTGGTGTAGCCCTGACACATGAAAACTCACCTGATAAGAGTTGTCTAAATTCTTCCCCAACCGTGATAGGCACTGTCTTGTCAACCTACATCTTGTCCCTTAGCTGCCTGCCTGCTTGAATTTATCCTCTACCTCTACCACAACTCCACAAGAGCAGAGCTGGGAGAGGTGACTCAATCAGCTGAATTGGCTGTTCTTTCTCCTTTCTTTGAGGCACTTGGTATTGATTCTACCTAAACTGCTCTTTTGTGGTTTTATGATACCCTTTTCTCCTTGTCCTCAAGCCCTGAAGTACTGGCCTTCCTAAGAGGCTTTCATGTAAGCTCCAGCTGGCACCCCTGAAGTCTGTTACACTTTATGATCAACATGGGTATCTTCTATCTCAACAGTTGCTACTGATGTCACATGTGACTTCCTATTCTCCAATGTGCCTTCTTGTTTCCTGTGGCAGGGTCTACTGTGTCTAGACCATGGTGTTTCTCTTGTCAGCTGGTCAGTCTTAGTTTCACTTTGTACTCTAAGGAGGAGCCATTTGCCCACTGCCTTCTTGCCTTTGCCTCCCTGTCTCCCTCCTGTATTCTCAGTCACTGCTTTTGACCTGGAACTCTTTCTACATGGATGGCTGCAAGAGGTTCTACATTCATTATCTTGCAGTAAGAAGATCTTTCAGATTTGTTCTCCATGCTGCCATAGGATGATTTCCACAGAACATAAATCTAATGCTCTGTGAAAGCTGCCCCATAGCTTCCCAATCCACAGATAATGTCTCTGATAGAAATTCCCTGGCCTGCTTACAACTCACTCCTCACTTCTTGTGCTTAATCCTCCTTTCAGTTCTCCAACTTGGGCAAGCCCACTCAAATCTCCATGCTTTCTCTCTCTGAGGTTCTCCTCATCTGGCAAGGCCTTAAGACTAGCTACATATTCTTTAAGACCCAACTCAATGGCTTCCTTTTTCTCTGAAGTACTGAGTCACCCATGGCAGTCATTCTTGTCTCTTCCTTCCCTCAGCACCCTGGGCATCACTAGTCCCACATCCACCTCATTATAGAGTCCATGGCTTCACTGGGACAGGGATGACAACTTTTCTTCTCTTTCTTTTCTAGACTCTACTCAAGTGCTTAGAACCTCATAAATAATAAACGTTTAAACAAGAGAGAACAGAAGATGTCATGTTGCCTAAAGTGTAACACACGTATGCAACTTCATATTCTCTTTTAAATGTGTTTATTAATATATACTTATATATTATTGAATGAGGCCATTTCTACAATATGGAAAGAGTCAATTGATGTATACAGTTGGCCTAAAAATCATAAGAGAAGGTTGAGAATGGTGGGTTTTCAGCATGCTTGTCATGTAGGGTATGCCTCCTGCTCCCACCATGGAACTGAAAATGTTACAGTCTGATGTGTGTCACTTCTCAGCATTTTGGTAACTGGGTGGGAAGGCACAATCTGCAGGTCTCTAGAAAACAGAGGTAAAATCAGGTGGGATGACACATGATTTAATTCAAGGCCAGCTTGGGCTACTCAAGAAAGCAGGAAAGGAAGGAGGAAGGGTCTGGATTCAAGTTCAGTGATGTAGATCGAAGACATAAAAAGTATTTTACGACCACCTTTCTATTGTTCTACCTTATCATATATCTGTACTCTAGTAATTACGTCCTTGCTAGGTCCTTCCTATCTGTCTCAATGGCAATGCTGATAGCTGCATAGTGGGGAAGTGTGCTCTTTGTGCTTCTAATTGCTCTAAAGCACACCTTTCTCCCCGTTCCCTCACTGTGCATCCTTGGGTAATGTGCAACATCAATGGAGCCAATCTCTGCTTCAGTGGATTGTTTCTGAGGAAGCTGCTTTTTTTTTTTTTAAAAATGATTTTCTCTCCCAGCTCAGTGAGAGAGAGAGAGAGAGAGAGAGAGAGAGAGAGAGAGAGAGCAGATTCCTGTTCTTATCAACTGAGTACTTAAGGAAACAGAGCAAGTGCCAAAGTCAGTGAATTACAGAAAAATTCTGTTGGAGGTATTTGAAATGAGGATTGACTGCTGACAGGCAAGCAGGAGTGCACATTTTGAAAGAGACCATGAAAGGAGTTAGAATGCCGACACATGGGCACAGGGCTGGCCTGCCTGAATCCACAGTGTGTGCTGATGTGGACAGCAGTGCTGTGATTGCAATTGCTAGCACAACTGTACCCTGTCCAGACCAGTGCTCCCACAGCCCCTTTTTTCCCTGAACTAAAGAGCTGTCAGGTACAAGTGCTTCAGCAAAGCAAGGACAAAGGGGACAGAGCACAGCTGTAGTGGGGAACCACCAGGACAATGCACACACCACTTGTCTTGCCTGCCCAAACTCTAGAGAGCCAGATCTATATAGCACAGGGGTGCCTTGCTTTCATAGCCTGAACGACTTAATGCTGGCCACAGCAAGAGTTAAAAGATAGTTCCTACTCACCCACCCCATTTCCAGATGGTGCTGCTTAACTATGGGGTGCATAGAACAGTGCTTTTTCTCCTGTGCCTCATTTTTGTGGTTCAAACAGCATACTCTGACCCTATACAGGAATCTCAGCATCTGTTGAGACAGTCTCACCATTTTATATTCACCACATTACTCCTGGTCGTACACTTAAGCTTTTAGGGTGAGGGGGGTGTACTGTCAGCAGAGTGACTTGAGCATGGGGGCCTGAGCTTGGACCCTCAGCACCCACATAAAAACCTGTGTATGGGAGTATGCCTTCAACCCCAACACTTGGGTATACAGAGACAGGATGATCCTGAAACTCACTGTCCAGATACTCCAGCAAATCAATGAGGTCCAGGTTCTGTGTAAAACCTTGTCTTAAAAAATAAGGGGTAAAGAGAGAGAGGAAAACGCTAGCAGAGCTTTTCAGAAGAAAGCTATAACAGGCTCCTGTCAGCAAGCACTTCTTGGTGTCTGCAATAGTGTCTGGGTTTGGTGACTGTATAGGGATGGATTCCAGGTGGGGCAGTCTCTGGATGCCCTGTCCTTCAGTCTTTGCTCCACACTTTGTCCCTGTATTTCCTTTAGACAGGAGCCCTTCTGGGCCTTGCCTAGCCTCTGGGTATGGCCTCAACATGTTTTCCCTCCCCTTTGTTGGACATTTCAGTTGATCTCATCCCTGTTGGGTCTTCTGAGACTCTTGCTTTCCTGGCATCTGGGACTTGCTGCTGGCTACCCCCAGTTCCCCATCCCCCACTGCTACACTCCTCTGTTCAATTTCCTGCCCCTCTGTATATCATCCCCCTCTCCTCTCATACCTGATCCCGCCCCCCTTTTCCCCCTCCAAGAGGATCTGCCAGAGCCTGACAAATACAGAGGTGAATGCTCACAGCCAACCACTGGATTGAGCATGGGATTCCAAATGGAGGAGCTAGAGAAAGTACTGAAGGAGCTGAAGGGGTTTGCAATCCCATAGGAAGAACAACAATATCAACCAACCAGACCCCCAAAGCTCCCAGGAACTAAACCACCAACCAAAGAGTACACATGGAGGGACTCATGGCTCCAGCCGCATAAGTAGCAGAGGATGGCATTGTCTGGCATCAATAGAAGAAGCCCTTGGTCCTGTGAAGGCTCGATTTCCCAGTGTAGGGGAATGCCAGGGAGATGAGGTAGGAGTGGGTGGGTGGGAGGGGGAGCATCCTCATAGAAGCAGGGGGAGGAGGGATGAGAGAGGGGGGTTGTGGAGGGGAAACCGGGAGAGGGAATAATATTTGAAATGTAAATAAATAAAATATCCAATAAATAAATACATAAAATAGGGTCTGAATACAGAGAGTGAGAGAGAGAAGAGGAAGAGGAGGAAGAGAAGGAAGAGGAGGAGGAAGAAGAGG
>JADRCH010000229.1:2758216-2784508 GCA_019843965.1 Rhynchomys soricoides | reverse complement strand
AGAAGAGGAAGAGGAGGAAGAGAAGGAAGAGGAGGAGGAAGAAGAGGAAGAGGAGGAGGAGGAAGAAGAAGAGGAGGAGGAGGAAGAAGAAGAAGAGGAGGAGGAGATGGAGATATTTGATATGAGTCTCTGGTCTCCATACTCAAACATACATATGTGCACCCAGAAAATACAACACAAATATCTCACACACACACACACACACACACACACACAATTCTTCTTTTTGTAAGGAGCTGAAACACTTGACACAAATCATTAATCATTCATTAGTATTTGAATGGCAGGGCACAGACAACTTCATCTTCATTTTACCACTAAGAAAACAGACAAAATAAGGTTGAGAAGTTTATATCCTGGCCAGCTTGGGCTAGACACACTGCCCACAAGTCACTGTCACAACACACTTGTAAGCTTGAACAGATGAATTAAAGACTCATTTCTTCTTTATTGGTTCTATAAAAGTAAAATGATAGTTTTAAAAAGAAGACAAATGTGGGTTAAAAACTATTTTCAACAACACCATGTCAAGGGCTGGTGAGAGAGCTTAGTGGGTAGAAATACGTTGCTAAGTCCAGCAATCTGAGTTCAAACTCAGAAACCTGAATTGCCTTCTCACCCACACATGCACCATGGCATGCAAGCACAAATGCACTTTAAAAAGCTTCGTGAAATAGGAAGAAAATTCAGAAAGAGTACACTATATATCAATTTCCTGTTTCTAAGTCTTTTGACCCCAAAAGGTAAGGAGAAATTTGTCAGCAGCAATTAAGGGTCAGATCTGAGCTGGTCTTATGTCATGTGGCTCTTGGGAAATATCAGATTCTAATTCCTTATCTGAAAACGAAGAACTAATAGTTCTTATCTCAAGGGACTGCATTTATCTCAGGAGACTTAATTTAGTCCTGAGGACCTAGGAAAAGGCAAATGACTGTCTGATGATATGCTCTACGCCATGACCACATGTCTCAGTTACCCTGAGAGCAAACCAAGGAAGCTATTCTCTTCATCAAGAACAATACAGCCTTCCTAAGACTACCAACAAATCACAACATCATGGTAATTCTTCATTTTGTGCAAGCCTTGAACAATCTTTTCATTAAAAAAAAAAAAAAAAAAGGCAGAAAAATAAATTATACACAACCACTGGTCAGAACCACAGACATGCTATGCATAATACGGCAATGGTGAGTCCTGTGTGTTCATTAGTTCATTAAACTTTAATTTAGGACTTTTCAAAATTACTCCAAAAGAAAAAGAAAAAAGCAATTACCTTATATCCACTCTGTCCTATTTCTAAGACTCTTTCCATTATTATATAAGCCACCTAAATGAACTTTGGATGCCTTCAGGCAAGAGGACAGAGAGTGCTACACCTGTTAGCATAATAGAAATCACTGATACACAAAAGGTGAGCACAGCTTCCTACAGCTGTTATACAGGGAAACTCGTGGTTTATGGGTTCAAAAGATGCTTTTAACTTCTTTGAAACCTCAAATACACCAGTCATGTCTCTCTTAGATCTTGTGTATTTTTTTGTTTGTTTGTTTGTTTTTCAAGACAGGGTTTCTCTGTATAGCCCTGGCTGTCCTGGAACGCACTCTGTAGACCAGGCTGGCCTCAGACTCAGAAATCAGCCTGCCTCTGCCTCCCAAGTGCTGAAGAGATGGCTCAGCCGTTAAAGGCTAGGCTCACAACCAAAGATCTTGTGTATTTTTACAACTTTAAAATGTACTTATAGTGTAAAGCAGAGGATCACGGAACTAGCTTCATTTAAAAGTCCTAAGTTTCATGTTTTTCCAGTTGCTTTTAGTGCAGAGATTGGTAAGCTAAATACAATGGCTAATGAACAATGATCTTACAAGTCCCTTAATACACAGGCTAATTTGGGCCTGTCGCTGGACCTGAGGAAAAGGAGGTCCAGCGACAGGCTCAAATTGGGATCTAGTTCAAGGGGAGGCCCCAAGGCCTGACACTATTACTGATGTTATGGTGTGCTTACAAACAGGGGCCTATCATGACTGCCCTCTGAAAGGCCCAACAAGCAACTGAAAAAGTCAGATGCACATATTTACACCCAACGGATGGACAGAAGCTGCTGACCTCTGTGGTTGAATTAGGGAAAAGCTGGAAGAAGCTGAGGAGGAGGGCAACCCTATAGGAAGACCAGCAGTCTCAACTAACCTGGCCCCCTGAGATCTCTCAGACACCGAGCCACCAACCAGGCAGCAAACACCAGTTGTTATGAGGCCCCCAACACATATACAGCAGAGGACTGCCGGACTTAGAGATGATGCACTGTACTGGCTAGTTTTGTGTGTCAACTTGACACAAGCTGGAGTTATCACAGAGAAAGAAGCTTCAGTTAAGAAGATGCCTCTATGAGATCCAGGTGTAAGGTATTTTCTCAATCAGTGATCAAGGACTGAGGGCCCCTGTGGATGGTTCCATCTGTGCACTGGTAGTCTTGGGTTCTATAAGAAAGCAGGCTGAGCAAGCCAGAAGCAAGCAAGCCAGTAAGCAGCATTCCTCCATGGCTTCTGCATCAGCTCCTGCTACCTGACCTGCTTGAATTCCAGTCCTGACTTCCTTTGGTGATGAACAGCAGCATGGAAGTGTAAGCTCAATAAACCCTTTCCTCCCCAACTTGCATCTTAGTCATGATGTTTGTGTAGGAATAGAAACCCTAACCAAGACAAATTGGTACCAGCGTAGTGGGGCATTCCTGTGACAACCTGACCATGTTTTGGGGAGGACTGTGGAAGGACTTTGGAACTTTGAGCTAGAAGAGTCATTGGGATGTTAAGAGCTCTGTGGGGTGTTCTGTAGGAGTTTGGAAGATAATGTTGAGAACAGTGCAGAAGACGGAGGCCTGGCTTGTGAAATTTCAGAGGGAAGATTAAAGACTCTTATCGGGCCATTGCTAGTTTGATTTAAGATTTTGTGGTTTTGATTAGCTGGGGCTCAAGAAATCAGCTGTGATTAACAAGATTCCAGAACTACTAAAGCAAAACCATTTCATTATTGGGATTATTGAGGCTGGTTAGCTGGAGCTGGGAAATCGGTGGTGATTGGGAAGAGACCGGCATCACTGAGGTGAAATCTTCTGAGAAGTGTTTTCTGAGAGCACAGAGATTGTGTTCCAGAGATAGCCACACCACCTTGTGCTGTGGCTGGGCTTGGTAATGTGTAAGAGTCACCCAGGTGGTACTGGTTTTGAAAGCATGAAGGAGTCATGAAAAGCAGCTGAGGCCTGGGCACTGTGAGAGGCTGCAGAAGGCCATTGGTAAAGGTGCAGCCTCAGTTGCAATTGATGGCCAGGACTGAAGGGGTAAGGCAAAGGTGGTGAGGCTTGGCACCATGAAGAGAGCCTATGAGAGGCTAAACCTAGTTGCATCGGAAGACAGCAGTGGTTTGTAGATGCCAGTACCGTGAGATGACCACCAAGAACAGCAGCAACAATGGAGTACAGGCATCTGGAGCCTAGAAGACAAGGTGTGTGCTACAAAGGGCAGAGCTGGAGAAGTGACTCAAGCCCTTGGAGGAATCCAGAAGATCGTGAGTGGATACCAGACATTGGACGGTTGGAGTTTGATTTTGTTTTTGATTGTGACTGTGCCCTGATATATTTTCCCTCCTGAAGGAAGAAGGTATTTTAGAGGAGCCCACAGTTATGAGACTTTGAATTTTTAAAAGACTTTGAATTTTAAGAGATTGGATGTTTAATATGTAAGAATTGGCAAAGACTGTAGGACATTTAAAGTTATTTATATCTTGGGAAGGAATAAGAAAGTAAGGGTTGAGGCTTAATGGTAATGTGCTTGTGTGTCAGGTTGACAAGGGGTCAATTTTACTGGCTAGTTTTGTGTATTAACTTGACACAAGCTGGAGTTATCACAGAGAAAGGAGCTTCAGTTGAGAAGATACCTCTATGAGATGCAGGTGTAAGGCATTTTCTCAATTAGTGATCAAGGGCTGAGGGCCCCTTGTGGATGGTACCATCTGTGCGCTGGTAGTCTTGGGTTCTATAAGAAAGCAGGCTGAGCAAGCCAGAAGCAAGCAAGCCAGTAAGGAACATCCCTCCATGGCCTCTGCATCAGCTCCTCCTTCCTGACCTGCTTGAGTTCCAGTCCTGACTTCCTCTGGTGATGAACAACAGTGTGGAAGTGTAAGCTCAATAAACCCTTTCCTTCCCAGCTTGTATCTTGGTCATGATGTTTGTGCAGGAATAGAAACCCTGACTAAGACATGCACCTAACCCTCAAAAGACTTGTGGCTCCAGAGAGTGGGGAGGTCTGGGGGTCGGGGGTAAGGGGTGGCAACATCCTCCTGGAGATGGAGGAAGAGGTGTGGGATGTGGAACAGTCAGAGGGTAGACCGGAGGGGGATAAAGTCTGGACTGTTAAAAAAAAAAAAAGAATGAATGAACACACACACACACACACACACACGCGCACACATACACACACATACACACACACATACACACACGCACGCACGCACGCACACACACAGGCTAATGAAAGTTGACTCGTACCCCTTGATACAATGACTAATGAATACTGCCTCATGAGGAATAAGAACTGATCAACTTCAAGGGGAGACCTAATGCATCTGACATCCAACTTCTAATTCTTTCAAGTATGAACCCACATGTGCTTGCAAACATGTAGAAGCCAGAGGTTCATCCTTAAGTTGTTATTTCTCAGGATCCTTACACTTTGTTGAGACAGGGTCTCTCACTTGCCTAGAGCTCAGAGATTAGGCAGGACTGGCTGGCAGCAAATCCCAGCAATCTGCCTGTTTCTACACCCCCAGCCCTGGGGTTACAAGTGCATACCAGCTTTTATGTGGGCATTGGGGATAAACTGTAGCCAGCACTACTGACTGAGCTATCTCCTAAGCTTTCACCTACTTCTTAAAAACTGAAGGTCAACTACATCCTTTTTTGAAACATATGCTAATAAAATTATCAGAAATATGCTGAGTACAGTGTCATATGCTATTAATTCCTGTTTTTATGAGGACAAGGCAGGTGGATAAAACCAGCCTGATCTACAGAATGAGTTTTAGTACAACCAGACTACATGGAGAAACCTTGTCTCAAAAAGTGTGTGTCTAAAATTAAAAAGAAAAGAAATGAATGCAAAACTAGGCCACACTCAACTAAACGCAGGCTCAGTAGCAGTGTCTGCTCATTAAGTATCTCAGGTTCCATTTGCTCATGCTTGCTTTTTACTGAAGACAAAACAAGGCAGCCCACCGTGAAATGTCCATTTCCTCAACCCTAGAATGGCCCACTCAGGAGATGAGGCTAAGGCCCATGGATTCCCTCCCTATATAAACACTACAACCAGTACTATCAGCTACAAAACTGAAGCTGTGGGGAATAGTGTGCACATCTACAATAGTGTTTCTCAAACTGTGGGCTGGGACCCCATAATGCGGTTGCAGGACCTTTACACAGGAGTCACATATCAGATATTTACATTAGGATTCATAACAGTAACAAATTACAGTTATTAAATAGCAACAAAAATAAAGTTATGGTTGGGAGTCACCATAACTGTATCAACGGGTCACAGCATTAGGAAGGCTAAGAACCACTGATCTACAGGGACTAGGTGCAGACAGTTCAAGTCACAGCTTCGTGTGGTATGTGAGACCACGCTTTGCTAGTAAGAGTAGATAATTACACATCTAGAATTTGTGGTGCACAGAAGTATCTGGTCGAAGAGAACTCCACACATTTTCACAGAACATTTCTCCTCCCAGTCTTTTTGGGAAATAGCACACACAAAAAAAGGAAGAAAATGTTTGATATGGCTTTTCTGGTTAGTGGCTATTTTCCTTGTCTCAGAAATTACTTCAGTGACATGTGAAAATTAGTGCCCTGCTTCAGTGTAAAGAAATCACAGTTTGCTATTAAAAGAATGGCCAAGTATTATTCCACCAAGTTTACCTAAAACCATATTAGAATATTAGAAAGAATGAAAAGAGGAAAATTAGTGTAATGGAGAAAAATGGAGAAAAGCTAGAATATCATAAAATGAAAGCAATTACAGAAGACACAACCAACCAAAAGAAAGCAGCTACAGACGACACAACCAACCAAAAGAAAGCAGCTACAGAAGACACAACCAATCAAAAGAAAGCAACTACAGAAGTCACAACCAACCAAAAGGAACAGACCCTGAAGGTCAGTGAATGGCTTGTAATTCAAAAATAACGTTCGGTTTTATACTGAACAAATAACCATCAATAAAAATGAAGAGACATACCCATGGCTTCCTGGTAGGATATAAGATGTATTTTTATATTACAACCCACTCAAAAGAATAATTTTCTAGGCTTACCATATGAGTAAACCTATTTAATTGGATTGTTAGCTCACTTGAGCTCTCTGAATGATGTTGCTTTCAGGAAAGCACTGAGCATATCTATCATGGATGGACATGAACATGATTAGTCACATGAAGAAAGGCAGTGCCATTACTGGTAATGTGAAACTATATGAAACAGCACAGGGAAGCATAGAATGAGGGAGGCTGGAGAGGGCTAGATTCCAAACTAGTATGGAGATCAATTTTAGAAGGTCTCAAAATAAGGTCAAAGATTCTGAGTTTCCATTTCTTAATGAAAGTCAGTTCAATAGTTTCCCATAAAAGTGCAGCAAAAAGAACTAAAGTGAAGCCCTCTGCTGTTTGCTATAAATGTCTTCACTGGAATCATAAGAGAACCAAAATACAAGCAAATCAATCAGAGACATCTATGGCTATTTTACATTTACATGTGATAGAAAGATTTTAACTCAGTTCCCATATTTTATGCTCAGTATGGTCAACACATACAATGAAAGAAAAATAACACATACTACAGCCAAGTTACTGGCACAAGACTTGGTCTTGGACTTTAGTTAGCGAATATTTGTTGAATAAATAAATAATCTAAGTATCTTTTTATTTTGACATTCTAGGTCAGCATTAACACTTTCACTCTGCCAGATTAGGGTAAGGCTATGACCCATATCTAAGAGTTTATTTTGCCCCATAATGATCCTCTAACACTGGACTACTTAAAGAAGCATCTAGTTTCTCATTTTAAAACTTTCCCTTGAACAGAAAGCCAAATGCAGTTCTGGAGCAAGGGAAATAGGTATCTTATACGCAAATGTTGGTGTGTTACACATACAAACAATAATGGAACTTAAAAGTGTGTTTCCTAAATATACATGTAGACATATGTATGTATTGAAAGAACAAGTTATATATAACTGTATTACTAACAAATAAATATATTCCTAGCTTACTAACATCTTAAAAAGCTGAAAAAACTTGGATTTGTTTCTGGGATAATCCTATCAATATTTCATGAATAATGATCAGTATACAGCAACTAAGAATACTTTCTAATAAAGAACCACTTAAAGATGTCAGACCTCATTCTAGATTTCATTTTATTTTTACCCAGACATCAGAAACACAAATCTCTTTGGACATGACAAGAGAAAACATAGGAAATGAGTGCTTTGAAATTTAAGGATACATTTTAATTAATTTTAAAGTTGCCTTTATGATACATAACCTAAGTAGTTTCTAACTAAGAACTAGTCACACTGAACACCCATGAAGCCTTGGTTTCCTTTTCGTAGTTTAACCTTGCAAGATCAGTAACAGGACGCACACTATTTAAACATGGCCTCATTTCAGCAATTCTTTTAAATATTTCTTTTAAGTTCAAAGGCAGCTTTCTTTGTGAAGGGTGAAAATAGTCCGCAGAATTGGAGGTGTTAGTACTGACTGACCCCTTATCGCTTCCAAATCCCCACCCTGTACCCTTGCCTCCTCCTGATGAAAAGCCAGCGCTGACCCGCTTAGTTATGCTCACCGCCATTTCTAACACTACAAGAAAAATGTTAGGTCTAGCAGGGTATGCTGGGCAAGACACGGAAGGGCTATTCAGGCTCATTAGAGCTCAAGTCATCAAAAAAACCCAAGTATGGAATTCACTGGACAGTTTTCATGACACTGGCACGGACATCCTTCAATCTCAGGTCCTCTTCTTACCAAACATGGGATGTTCTGTTGAGAAACTCAGTCACTTTCAACAGGCATCTGCACTTTGGCCCCTCACCTTGTGGCTTGGTAAAGTTGGTAGTATACAGTTAAAACCAAAATGCTACAATTCTCACCTAGATCTCTGTAACCGCATGGATCCAGATTAGGCATACTAGCTAGAATGTAGATCAGTCTAAAAGAACAGGAAGGGAGGGGGAAAGATGGGAGAAACCTGAGGGAGAAGGCATAGGGCTGCTGCCTAAACCTCTGCCCTGAATGTTAATAAGGAGAAGAAAGTCCTCTATACTCTTAAACAGCCACTTTCTGGTTTCTGTTTAGTTTAATGAAACAACAATTTACAGGTCGAACATGCTGAAATGACGATAAAGGTTTTTAACCCAAGTTTTGAAATGAGGTTACATTTTTCTCATAAAGCTAGGTTTCTTTTTATTTCCTTACAAATTACCCTGAAGCTTTTTAAAACAGAGCTGTCAGCTCTGTTTGTCTCAGGCCCTGATTTACAAAAGCCCATGAATAGGAGAAAGTACCAAGTAGGAAAGTTATTGCATTTTCATTACAAACCTACTTTCAATTCACTCCTCTGGGAGCCTAGTGGCTGAGCTCTCTATTCATATGAGCCCCTGCAGGCAGGGGCTGGGAGGTATGGGGACTGACCTCACCGCTGGGAGCTATGTGTATGGAGGTTCAACTCAGCTGGGAGCAGTTTTCAGCTCAGACTCAAGCCTGGGGTTGGGGGGATGGGGTGGGGAGGGCTGAACTTCTTGGCCAAGCAGAGGTGTGGGTGGTTTTACCTTTCAACATTGAGATTCTCAACCCAGAGAGGAACTCAGGGCCATATAACCCAGAGATATATGCAATAGACTGCACGGCCCTGCTAGGGACCATTACTCTATACACAGAGTAGAAAGAGTTAAAGGTTCCCAAAGCCACTTGGATGACTATCACTACCCTCCCTTTCCTAGGATTGGAGGCTGGTAACTTTAAATCTTATCATGCTCTCTCAACCAACAACCTTCTTTCTCTGAGTATACTGCTGAAACAGCTCTTGGGTGGCCACAGGCCCTCCAGGGCACTTTTCTGAGTCTTCACCTCCTGCCATACCAGATACATGAGTCACTTCCTTCTTCAGGAGTCCTGCCTGGTCCTGTGCTTCTCCTTCCCCATGGCTGCTCTCTCTCCTTTTGTGAATCCCTTTCTGCAATCATCTCCCAGGACTATGTCTCTTCACCCTGGCTGCTCTTGGAGGTGCAGCTGATACTGAATACAGGTAACAGAGTCTCCTGATCCTCTAACCTACTCCCTCCTCAAAGCTTCTGAGCCTCTTCTGTATGACCCTGTAGGCAACAAACTCCCCACTTGGCCTTCTCCTGGTTTCTCTGTTTTTGCCACTATCTTTCCTTCTCTGTAATTTGATGCCAGCAACCAGCTATATGTTACCACTTTTGAGACTTTTATTTTTTCATTTTTCTTACACAACTACCATAGTAGCAGAGTCCTATTTCAAAAAATTTTGAGCAGAGTTTCTGCTCAAAAATGGTGCCCCATACTGACATCACCAGTGAGATACTAATACTTACCTGAAGGCACTTAAAAGTCCATTTGAGCACAAGTGTCCCTTCCTTGCCATTGCAGCATGATCATACACATTGCTGATAAACAATACACTAAAACTTAGAAGCTAAAAGTTAGTGAATATGTATGCCTACAGTATGTTTAAAAGTATACTTCATGTCTTCATTTTGGTTTTCTCATGGAAGGTAGAATGATATACTGATTAACTTCATTTGGCCACAACAGATGCCTAGCAAGCTTACTAAGCCATTAGTATAAAACCTAAAAACATGATTTAAATAATTCACCCCCATTTATGTGAATCTTTGTTTTGAATAAAAAAACAGTGGTGACCTCTAAATATGAGGATGCAGATTGTAAGACCTGGTAAGCACAGATGCAAGCATAGAAGACCCTCAGCTCCACAAAAATCAGCTCCATTCAGCGTCCATTTGTATGTGGATAATCTGTGCAACAGTCCTTACTCAATGGAAATCATAGTTTTAAACATTCCTTTTAGCAAACACCAGCCGTAGAAAAAGCAGTAAGGAAGAATAATCCTAGGAACCTGCTTTATAGGTAATTGAGGCTTTTAAAGAAGAAAGCTTGTACTGGCCTCAGCATACCATTTGTGAGCAAACAAAATTTAGCTTTCTGTTCTAGATTTACTAAAGAAATGTATTATTAGAAACATTTAACTTTCTGAGTAAAGAAAAACTAAACAAATATAAAACCATCTATAACTGAACAGAAAAGTATACACAATTTTTCAAAGGAAGTGAGCTTTCTAGTCTTGCCTATTCAACAGAAAATCAAGTCTTTCTACCAAGGCTCCCCTAGCACAAAGACAGTGTTTCTCAGTAGCGTAGTATACAGGGTTGACTGCAGGCCAGGGGAGTGGGGTTATAGCCAGGATAAGGTGAGACAAGAAGCTAAGGCAACTCCACTAAGACCCCATCAAGGAATGTGGAGAAACCTTTGAATCTCTCATCAAGCAACTCTTATCAGAGGCTGGAGAGATGTGGAGACAGCAGAAAATTTCAGGAAACACTGGTGCCTATGTGAACAAACACAAACAGTTTCCTAATGAGCAGTATGGAATGAACAAAGATTTGAGAAATGCTTTATTAAATACAATAGGGGAATGGATGCAGATTGAAATGTAAAACAAGAATATGGATTCTCCTGTCCTGCCTTTGGATTCAGTTACACACATCCCACCCACACTGACACTCAGAAACTTACTGAGTTCTGTGGTCTTCAGGGAGTCAAGATTCAGAATGGAAGTAGGTGTGGTGATGTATCTATAATCCAGCTCTCTGAAGGCAAGAAGACCCCATCTCCAAACAACCCAGACTGCCTACAGTCTCCTCCTGTGTGTGACAACTTCAGCATGCTCCTGCTGGTCCCTTCTCCTCCCTCTGCTCACTCCTATCCCTATATGGAAGAAGCATCAACACTGCCCACCATGTTTAGCCAGGAGACTGAGACACTTAGCACACTGCCCTTTCATGCAGTTTCATTTTTTGTGGTTCCAGTTCCAGTTAATAATCATAGTCCAACATGTTAATCAATTACAGAAATAAGCAATGCCAAAGTTTTACCTGTACTCTGTTCTAAGCATCATGATGGAACACACACCCATCCTGGCTGCAATAAGCACTATCTCTTCATCTTTTGTGCCGATGCTATAAACACTATCTGCCCACATTAACTCTGGCATGACATTCACCAGGCACATAGGAAAGCACAGTCTACACAGCATGCAAAAGTGCCTGTTTCTAGAATCCATTGGAATTCTTAGAATATACAGCCTTTGAATATGGAAAGATGACTGTATTTCTCTGACTCCTTTCACATGACATCACCTCCGACTGACATGTTCCTACAGCTACACCTGTGTCTCTGCTTAAGGCAACAGAATAGTGATCTCTTACTATGGTAGGCACAGAATGGCTCCTCAAAGACATCCAAGTTCACAGTGCCTGTGAAACTGTTACTTTATATGGCAAGGAAAATTAGGTTTTAAAACTGGGAGATGATCCTGGGACAGCTGAGTGGCCCTAATGTAACCATGGAGGTTTTTGGCAGATGAGACTGAGTGGTGCCATGTGAGGACCTGACCCTTGACCTCTATTGCCACTTGTGAACATGAAGGAAGGGATCAAAAATTGGAGTATAAACCTGATTTTCCTGCACAGCCTGCAGAGGAATGCAGTCCTGTTGAACCTGTAGATTGGCCGGTCTGACTCAGTTCAGACTGCGACTACCAGAGGTCCTGTGTTTGTGGTTCATATCGGCAAGAGAGATTACATCTTTTCCAGCTCTACTACTGGTCCCTCAGAAGGAGATGGGAGACAACAGAATGTGTGGCTACCACCTGGCCGATCATCTTGCCGGTTCCCCTGGGCGAATACTTTTATATACGGACCTTTTGCACATGCACTCCTCTACTGGGAGGCACTGTGAGTGCTGAGTTCCCTAGCTGGAACTCAGAACCACACAGGTCCCTGACCATACACCCTGGTGCTCACCTTACTACTCAGCTTTTTTCCCTAGCAAGAAAGAACTCCTTTTTACTCAAAGCTGCAAACAGAGCTAAATTTATGCAAACACCTTCACATTTGTCAGCAATCTGGTGATGCACTTCTTTTAACTGCTATTCCACTCCTTTCCCTACCTCAAAAGTCACTGGGGCTGCTACTCAAGAGTCATAACAGGGACTGAGAGTGGACAGGACCCTCACAGAGCCAGGTCAGTATAATAACAACTTGTCAAAATGTCCTTCCAAGAAGCTGTTCATAATCCATGATATAAAAGACCATTTCTCTCATCATTACCAACATTTTTTTTTTTAAATTACTGAACTTAGAAAGGTTTTCAGCATATGACCTACAATGTGAACTTTCAAGAACTTTCTATCCACATTAGAGGTCAGCCTTGTCATTCATTCCAGGACAACTCACTGAGATGTTCTAAGTACCAAGGAGCCAAAGCTAGACATGTTAAAAGGAGCATGACCAACCATGTAACACACGAACTGTTACAGACGGCTGAATAAGTGGGCTACCGGAACATCTAAAGAGAGTCATGTTTGTGTTCTTTAACAAGTCACTCCCCTCTCAGCTCCCAGCTCTTTCTCATCTATTAAAGGGGAATCAGATCATCTTCAGCAATCACTCCAAGTCTTATGTTCTATGAATCTAAAGTAATAAGGAATCAGAGAGTGCTTCAAAATGTTAAAACAGGGTTGGGCAAGGGTAATTCAATAAAGCCTACCCTAGGCCAGATAGCATTTCAGGTGTTAAGACTAAAACACTGATTAATATGCACAGTTCTAACCTGGAGCACCTACTGATTTGACACTAATGTGCAATCTTCCCTCCATAACTAGGAGGCAATGATTCTAGGACCCCTCCCTCTTTAATTACCAAACGTCATAAATGTCTAACTCTTTAGATGTCATTTTTTGGCATAAAACCTGTATTCATCCTCTGTGGGCTTTAAATCATCTTTTTATGAAGTATAACAGAAAATAATATTTAAATGCTACATAAACTGTTAAGAGAATAAGAACAGATAGACATATAGACACACCAGTATACAGGGAAAGCTACACATGCTTGGTACAGTCAAATTGGAAGATGAAGAACGACAGTATGCTCAGAATCACGTGTCCTCTTCTCCCAGCTACACAAACACCAGTCCTTTCATGCCGCCCATCCACCCTCATCCAGATCTAGTTCAAGCCTACCACATCTTTGGTAGACCCTGTTATCCCAAGAACATAGTCTAGGCTCCGAGAGCACTTGCTGTGTTACTCCTCTGGGCTAATCACATTGGGTCACTGTCCCCACCCCCATTTAACATTCATTTCTATCTCCTTAAGTAATTGAAAATCTCCCCAGAAGCCAGCACCAAATTGCCTACATCACAAATATTTTTTTCTTTTTCTAATCTATGGAAGAACTCAGAGGAAAAAAAAACAGGTCAAAGGTCCATCATCACTGAGCCCTCTTAATATACAAGGCCTAAGCAGGCTGGAGGCCTAAGTCCTGAGCAGCCTTTGGCAATATAAAGCACTTCTTTGTAAAATCAGTAAAGCCAATTCCACTCAAAGGTGGAAACCAGTTATAAAGTACCAGGACATGGATCTTTTGTCCTGGTTTAATACAGAGAATCATCAGCACGTATTATTAGGATGAACTTGGATCTTATCAATATCACATACAATATATGAACACAGGACATATCTGTGCACACTTAATATAAACAATAGTAAGTCATATAACTGAATTAACCTGATCACACGACAGGTCTATAGCTATACATTTTCAAAATAAACTACTATGTTCAAACCAAACATTCTTGGTGTTTAATCTGGGTGGCCACATTTGTATACCCACAAAATGCTTTTAAAAGCAGCCCTTCTTGAAATAGAATCTTGACAAATTATAAGTCTGAGGAGATATAAACTATATCCTCACTGATGGTAAGTCTATTGATCAAATGAGGTCACAAATCATTGGATTACTTCTTGCATCATGACATTCCCCAAATACTGACTGGTTCAACACCAGCAGAGAGGATTGTATTTACAGACCTGGTCTACACATTTCATATCTGAACAATAATTTCCACTGTCTCCTTATTGTTACTGTTAGTAGTTCTTAATGTAAATAAATTGTTTGTAAATAAATTAATGTATGAACAATTATTCACCTCTTACCATTTCAAATGAAAAAAAAAAAAAAAAAAACCAGACAACTGACATTCATCTGGAGAGAAAATTTAGTTACATACTTTGTAGGACAAGCCTGATTAAATGAATTCAGAAAAGAATGTTTCCTATTCTTCACTGTGAAGCCATTTTTGTTCACAGTAGGAAAAGTCAGTCCCAAGCCCTGAGCCCCTAAGACAATAACATCAAAACACAAAGGATAGAATTAATAAGCCATAGTCTCTGGGTTTATTTCAACATTTTGGAGATAGATAAAATTCCCACAAAGTATGGTCAGCTTACAGAGAATTTTGTATTACTCTTTCTTTGGCTAATTTAGTCAACTGGTAAACCACCATATAAACACAAAAATGAAGGCAAGAATTAAGGCTTAGATACCACTCTATTTCACATGTGTGTGCATGTGTGTACATGTGTATGCATATATGCAGAAGCCAAAGGTCAATACCAGGTATCGTCCTCTGTTGCTCTCCAGCATTATAGTTTCCTCTGAGGCAGGAGAGGGAAAGAGGCAGTCACTTATTAGCTAAACTGGATAGCCAGTGAGATCTAGGATCCTGCTCGTCTCTAGCCTTAATACTAGAGTTACAAGTGTATCACCAGGCTCAGCTATTATATGGGTGTTGGGAATCCAAACTCAGGCATTCATGCTTGTGCAATGGGCCCCTTACTGACTGAGCCACTTCTCTAGCTCTTTTAAATACTATTAAAAGAACATGACTACCATGGTAAAACATTTGTAACCATGTTCAAGTGAGTCTAGAAAATAATCTAAACTTCAGAATGTTACCACAGAATACTCTTTAATTTGGCCACTTTCTACTTTGTCTTTGAGGCCTGTAATTAAAAATTAAGTAGAAGAACTAGAGAATGTATTTCCTTACTGTAACCCTTTTCAACAAGTCAAAGTATCTTGCTATTATCAGAGTTTTTAAGGGTAGAATTAAAAACTCAACTTTAAGGCTGGACAGCTCAGTTGAGTTTAGTCATTTACTGGAGTTTATCTGAATATTTTCTTCTGTGGATAATCAAATTGTGCGATACTGACAAACACATTTGCTTCATATATTTGAGGTCAGAGGTGAGTTCAATGTCTTTTCTAGGTATAGCACACTTGTACGCTGGGGATGCTCACCTGGAGTGAAACACTGTCAAAAACAACAATAAAAATGTCATAATGAAACACTGTTTTGCTGAATTAATATATGCCAATAAAAACAAAAACATGAATTCAAACGGCCACCAAAAGCTGAATGAGTAAGCTGTGGGTTACCCTCAACATGAAACTAAGAAACAACCAAAAAATATGTGTTGGGGGTCGAGGGAACCCGCTGATACATATGAGCATAAAACCCTGGAGGATGATGTTAATGTAGTATATTACGATAAATGATCCATATAATAAAATTCCATTCTTATGGAACCCAAGAATAGATAAAATGAATCTAGTCACAGAAACTAAAGGTAGATGACAATGGGCAGGAGAATAACGCCATAGACATGGGACAGTGTGCTGGAGACTAATGCCACAGACAGTAGACACTGTGGTAGGAATGCTTACTCGCTGAGGGTATGGGTGGGCAAATAGCAGAGCCATTTGTCCTAATACCTCACTGTGTACAGGACACTGAGGACATTTATTGACAGTACATTATTTCTTCAATAAATTATGTTAAAACCATTTTCATTTTTACTTGTGGCTCTGCCTACACTATATGTTATATATAATAAGTTTAGGGAATACCTGACGAAGCACTAGTTAACAAAGAATTCCAACGTTTTCTAATATTGTTTTCTTAAGGCGGTCCTAAGTAATATTATGCTCTTTACCAAGCTCTGAACTCTTCAGAACTCAGAACCGTTATTCACTATCGAGACAAGCTGTGCATTCAAAACCTAAAACCTTTATCTCTGAAATGCTCAAAATATGAAAACTTCCAGTATGCACATCACAGTGGGAAATACCATAATGTGAAACTTCATTTCATGAGCAAAAAAAAATTTTAAAAATTTAAGTATCTTCAGAGTATGTGTGTAAGATATAGACAATCATAAATGAATTTATATTTAGACTTGGGCCTCATCCCCAATATAACTCATGTATATGCAAACATTTCAGAATCTGGGAGAAAAAAAATTCAAAATACTTCTGGTCCCCAAGCAGCATTTCAGACACAGGATATTCAATATGGATTCTATTTTTGTATAAGGGATGAACATATCCATCTCTATGATAAGATGGGCTAAATACAGAGTTGGGAAATGCTATTTGAGGGGTAGGAGGTGGTGATAAGGCTCAGTAGGTAAAGACATTTGCTTTCATGCCTCCATCCCCAGAACCCATATAGAGGAAGAAGACCAGCTGTATTCTGCATGTATAGCATGACCTGTGCACGCACACACGTGCGCGCGCGCACACACACACACATACACACATTAAACATAAGTGCTATTTTTTTAAAAAGCCATTTCTAAAACAGTTTTTTAAAACAGTTTTTCCTTCTCTGATTCTAAAGATTAAAATGGGATTTGTTTTGTTGGGAGTGGGGTTATAATTTTTATGATGAAATCTCAGAGGGGTCTCAATAGCCTGTTCTTATCTTCTTAGGCAAGGTATTCAAATGATGCTTATCATTCATTCTCTGTAAACACAGGGTGCTGCACTCTGAAGTTTAACTCCAGTATCTATCCAGAGGAGGACATGCCAGTAGTTCAGTTTGTTATAAACTTACTTGTCCTGATGCTGTCTATGCAGGCACAACTTTACAACTAGACTACTGTGGCCAAATATAAACCCAATGGTTCTTTAAGTTCTGAGACCAACTGCTAGAGAGAAAAAGATTCTTCTATAGGGTAACTTGAGTTCTAGGTTGGTGCTCTTTTTCTTGTTTGTTTTCAACCTAAGCAGTGCTGAGCTTTCCCCAGGGTGTATGTGCATTGCCATAAATGGCCATATGCAGGAGAGCAACTGGAACCTTGGACAAAACATTGCCTATGCCCCAAATGATCTCATGCACATTGAGTTTAGTACTGTATTTTATTCCAGGACTAATAAGGAACATGCTTCAGTAATTTATTCAAATCGAATAATAGGTAACATGAGTGTCCACGAAGATTTCCTGAGTAGCGATTGTCTCTTTGTCACCAGTTAACTTCCTACTCTATTTCAGATTAATACCTCTAAAACACCCACTCAGCACCAAGCTGAGTAATTCCAGCTTCAGAGCACAGAAAGCAAGCAGACCGCAGTATGTCTTTAAATTCAGAAATTACATATGGTCAACATTATCTATAAAAATCCTTAACATCACTGTCAAATCACCATTAAACTACTGGGATCTAAGTCCTGTGAGGCTTAAAAGACAAAAGGAAGTGTTCCGTCTGTTTCATGTCAGTATTTCAGTTGCAGCTTCCCATCACTGGAGGAATACAAGCCAAGGCTTAGCTCCGGAGGGAACATCATGTGTATAAATGGAATCTGCCATATGCTAAATGTGCGTATGACACAGCTCTCCCATAGAACATTGTTCTACATTTTAGGAAACTCATAATGCAAACACACAATTTATTATGAGGTATAGAATTAAAGCACATTTTAATATATTTTGACACATTTAGTTCTTGATCACAAATGTGTTTGATTGACAGAAATTATCTAATTATTCACTGTTCTACAACTAGGAACACCACACCAAAGCCCAGAGAAAGACAGACAGAGGCCAAGATCACACTCAAAAAGCTTGTTAAGGGTGCTCAGGGGTTTAGAGCACTTGTTATTCTTGAGAGGAGCCAGGTTTGATTCCCAACACCCACATGGTGGCTTACACATGTCTGTTACTAAGTTCTAGGAGATCTAACACTTCCCTCTGACCTCTACAGCATTAGGCACTCATGCAGTACACATACATATATGCTGGCAAAACACGCATGTATATAAGATAAGCCTAAACCAGTGGAGAGACATTTTTAAAAGACTGATATGGTTTTAGACTATTTTAAGCAGCAACCCACCTCTGTAGAGAAACAATGCTCAGATTTGTGTGAGTGGCACTTGGAATGAGACAAACTGATAGTCTACCTGAGAGCTTGGCAAACTGACAATGCAGTCTCTCAGAAGCAAGCACTGACAATGAAAGAACAGGAAGTGTGAGGTGGAATCTTCGGAAAGAAGATCTGGAAAAGGATAGCCCAGGTCATGAGGATTTTCTCATAAAGACACTGTGGGGGTGTTTGGGGGGGAGGGGCCCAGCTAGCAGAATCTTCCCCCAGGGGAGACAAGGATCTGAAAGCACAACAGAGCAGGGCTTGTACTCTTCCCGGCAGGTTAATCTTGAGCATGCTGCAAGCCCCACTTAGGCCAGCCAGTTAAAGGACAGGAACAGTTTCAGTATGAACTATCCTCTTGTTTTCATAGACAAGGGATAGCAGCTGATAGCTCCAGGGTGGATGAGCTCCTGAAGAAAAGAAACCTTATTGTATTTACTATCCTTTTTGAAGATTGCTTTAACCCTAAGGGAAATAATAGTATGTATTCCCTAATAGGGCTAATAACAGAAATTCATATTTATTTTATATTTATTTGTAGTGCCCCTAGGAGTTAAAGACGTCACCCAAATGGAAGCAGTGCTGGAATAGAATTGTTAAGTTGCTTACTGCAAATGAGTTTAGAGCTGAGCATTTTGGGATCCCTGCAATAAGGATGGGTGGAGGTTGGGAGGAGAGAGCAGGGGAAGAAGAAGAAATGCTATGTACAGAATGACAGTGGGTATCAGCCACAAGGCTGCTTCTAGGCCTGAAGCCAAGAAAAAGACAGATACTGAAAAGCAGAGCTGTGGCTAGGCACTAAATAAACTAAAGCCATAACCCAACATCTGTTGCATTTCTACCTGTAGCTCATGATCACAGTGGTTATCGTGAATATTACTAATGCCATCTACCATGCCTTTTTTTTTTAAAACAAAGTAGCTGTGCTACAAGGGACAGCTTACACAGCTATAGTCTCTGACTGGCCTCAGGTAAGTTGACAAACACAGTAAAAACTGAGTCTGTCTTCCTAGGTCTACCTCCTTCTCTGGAATCTACCACCTGCTGCTGTTCTGGGTAAGAGACAATGGCTCAGGCTTGGTGACATTCTCACTCCCATCTTCTAGCTCCTACCCCATTTCTACACAAGCCTCTTTATCCCACTAGTCTACAAGTGTGAGGATAAAATTAGATGTCATGTGTGTAAAATAAAGAGACTGAGCAGGAGAGATATCTCAGTGGTTAAGAGCACTGGCTTCTCTTCCAAAAGGTACAAGCTTAAACCCCAGCAACCACATAGGGGCTTCAAGATACTCTGTAACTTCAGTCACAGGGGATCTGATCCAGGGGATGCCCTCTTCTAGCCTCCTTGGGTACTGCATACACTTGATGTACATACATACATACATGCTAGGCAACAAGCCCGTACAATAAAATAGTATTTTTCCCTTCTCGCTTCAGTCCTGCTTACTCTGCCCCACTCACTCTGGCCCAATATATATAATTTTTTGAGGCGTGAAAAAGGGACTGCCCATTTCAACTGTTGTTGAGAGAGCCTCTGGGAAATGCATTCCTTTCTCCTAAGAACTCCCTTGAACACAGGTTACACTTCTTCAGACATCCATGGTGGGAGTGTTAATCAATATAGCTAAACTGTAAAATAACCTTATTAGATAATGGGAGCTGCCATGGGAGAAGTAGAGAGGATAAGACAGTTGGTTCTGAACCAGTGAGGTAACTAGAAACTGAATTCTCTGCTCAAGCTGGAGCAGATTGTTCACTGCTGCAAAAAAGAGACAGGGTGGCTTTACTGTTGCTCCATAAGTAACTTCTTCACAGTCTTAGATATACAAATGATCTGCACCTAATTAGATGTTGCCAGAAATGACATCTTCCGTACAGCACAGCCTCTTCAGTCAGAAAGCAATCGGCTCTGCTAACCCACACACTCAGAGTATGGAAAAAGGTACACAAAATACAGCCTAATGCTTTACTAGGCACAGCCATAGTGCACTGGGTCCACTGTTCCTACAGACCTTTGGCAGAAGCCGCCATCTAAGCAGATAAGATACTAGGCTGAGGGCCTGGGTGGGTACCACAAGCAAGTCCGTTGACTCATTTGCTAATTACCTCCTGGGTTTGCTTCCCTCAAGAAGCTTGGGAGTGGACCAACACCTTGGAAAATGTCCACTCTTCCAGATCAGAGCCAAGTATGATACAAAGAAAGAGCTTTAGAAACTGTACTCCTAAACCAGTCTGTTTTCCCCAGAATCAAGAGTAATGCCAAACGGCACCCCTCAATCTTTCACATGATGAAATCTCTCAAAAAGGGGGTTAGGGTTTCACAGAGGGCCTTACTGAATACATGGGCTGATGGGAGTCAAACACAACACAGTCTGGGCCTATCTACTCTCTTAGGCTCACTACTGCTATTCTTCAGCAGGAGAGAAGAGAGGAAACACAGAGGTCCACACACTGAGCAGTTCACAATATACAGCAGTATTTCTGAAAACCCAGTTAACCACACGCCAGCTGTGCAATCTTCTGCCACCTCTGATGACCATGATCACTGTTTCACATATTTAAAACTTCAGGTGGTGTGGCTAGAAATATAAACCAAGTACTTGTCCTGTATGAATACCAATAAACATAAAACAGTAAACTGCTGCTCTTTTGTTTTACTGCCCCTGAAACATTAAGGAAACTGGCATGAGGACTTGGTAGGTTGGGCTCTTCAGGTTCCTTAGGAAAAAGTACCTGGTGTCCTCCCAGGATCAGAACAGCAGGCACTGTGCAGAGCCCCTTTTCCTACAGGGAGTGGCAGGACTGACTGTGGAGTCTCCCCCAGCTCCCTCCCAACAAGGCACACCCTCCTACTTGGAGACTTAGGCTCTGTGCTGAACCACTCTCACAGAACGACAACTCGGTTCCCTTGTTATAATTGCTAAACACCAATGAAAAGACGGCTCAGAGCTCCACCTAAGCCAATAAGAGGGGTCTATCATAGCTGGTGTAGCTGCTGTTATAAATCTAAAAGGACGGATAAACACACCTCCTCTAAGATGCTTTTTTATTATTTTATTTATTTATTTTTTCATATTTTATTTTCATTTCAAATGTTTCCCCCTTTCCAGATCTCCCCTTTGGAACCTCCCTATTCCCTCCCCCTCCCCCTGCCACTATGGGTTTATTCCCCCACCCACCTACCCATCCACTCTCTTCTTCCCTCCTTGGCATTCTCCTATACTGGGGGATCTAACACCCTCAGGCCCAAGGGCCTCTCCTCCCCCTGATAACTAACAAGACCCTCCTCTGCCACATATGTGGCCAGCACCATGGGTCCCTCCATGTGTATTCTTCGGTTGGTGGATCAGTCTCCAGAAGTATGGGGGGTCAGGCCAGTTGCCAGTGTTGCTACCTCCCTGGGGCTGCACACTCCCTTGGCTCCTTCAGTCCTTTCTCCAAGTCCTCCATCTGGGACCTCACACTCAGCCCTACTGTTGCTGTGAAGTGACTCTTGGGTATTTCAAACTTTTGGGCTAATAACCACTTATCACTGAGTACATACCATGTTCATTCTTTTGTGACTGTGTTACCTAGCTCGGGATGATATTTTCAAGATCCATCCATTTGTCTGCGAATTTCATGAAGTCATTGTTTTTAATAGCTGAGTAGTATTCCATTGTGTCAATGTACCACATTTTCTGTATCCATTCCTCTGTGGAGGGACATCTGGGTTGTTTCCAGCTTCTGGCTATTATAAATATGGCTGCTATGAACATAGTGGAGCATGTGTCTTTATTACATGTTGGAGCATCTTCTGGGTATATGCCCAGGAGTGGAATAGCTGGGTCCTCAGGTAGTATTATGTTCATTTTTCTGAGGGTCTGCCAAACTGATTTCCAGAGAGGTTGTATCAGCTTGCATTCCCACCAGCAATGGAGGAGTGTTCCTCTTTCTCCACATCCTCAACAACATCTGCTGTCACCTGAGTTTTTGATCTTAGCCATTCTGACTGGTGTGAGGTGAAATCTCAGGGTTGTTTTGATTTGCATTTCCCTGATGACTAAGGATGTTGAACATTTCTTTAGGTGCTTCTTGGCCATTCGAGTTTCCTCAGTTGAGAATTCTTTGTTTAGCTCTCTTCCCCATTTTGGGCTCTAAGATGCTTTAAACCCTCCTCTAAGCTGGTTTTTCTGAAGAGCTTTGCTAACTGGGTGTGAGCCTTTATGCTAAGTACTAGCCATTAACTCTTGCTTGATCCTTATCTCTTAAGAGTTCCCCAATAACCCTATAAGGCGAATATTATTAGTATTTCCACTTCACTGAAAAAATGGGGCTTGCCCCAGGTCAGTCAGCCATAAATCAGTGAGCTGGCTTTAACTTCTGTCTCTAAGAAAGCAATTAAAAAGTATGGAAAGCAGTGATCATGTGAGCTATAACAGCATATTCTCTACCTGACCTTCACTCCTCCTTAATCACAAAATAGAACCTTAAAAGGCCAAAATTCTCCATACAGAGTAACCGGGGGGGAGGGGGTTAAAATAGAACTTACTCACAATACATTAAATGTAATAAATCCTTTCAGCTAGATTAACGTTTTTACATGTGAGCCAGAAAGCTCATACGCGGAAGCAGATGAGATGGCCAGTGATCAAAACTGACATTTCAAACAATGGGCCAGTCCCATGAGCAAGCAGGTAGCTGCAATCACTCAGCACCATTTCCACAGCTTCTTGGGCTTGTTGCACTGACTGGCTCTCTAAAGAGTGTGGCAAAGCCTGTGCTCTTGTACAAGTTTCCTATATTCCTTGCTGCGTACTGCAGAGCCTGATGTGTGATGCCTGTTAGTACTCTTGGGTTCTCATGAGTTTCACAGCGGTTTTAGAAATAGCCATGTTAGCATCCTACGTGGTGGGTAAGCCAGTCAGTTCCTTTTCACGGGACACTGGACACTGGGGTAGAACTATCAACTGGCAAGTTACTGGAACTGCTGCACTATTCCCAAGTTAGGTGATTAGCCAAGTAAGAAAGATAAATGAGTAATCTATGTTTGCCTTTTCCCAAACTAGCATTTTAGGAGGGGTGATGAAAATTATAATACTTTAATAATTTTCACATAAAAACTATTATGATCCTGTTCTGTACTTAAAACAGCAACATGGTGAGAATACGATTGGTTACTCTGATCTCTTATTGGGCTTAGTTAATAGAAATAATCCAGTTTTACTGAGAAGATGGTAAAAAAAATGGGCTTAACTAAATCTCACTACAAACAACATAGCCTCAATATGGTGGTATATACTTATAATTCCAGTTCTTGGAAGTCAGAGGCAGGTGGATCATCACAAATTTGAGTCTAGCCTGGTCTATATAAGTAAGTTCTGGACTAGCCAGAGCTGAATAGGGAAAACTGCCAACAAACAACAAAAAGGCACAACCTCATCTGCAATGCCCATTTTCTTTGTTACTGTGATTATTTACCACCTTAAAGTGCAAGGTCTGTCACCTACAGTGTACACCCAATGCATTTTTAGCCCATTCCCTGCCAAAGTCTAATTTCTGACACTCCTTCCATCAGACCCCTATTTCCTGTCTTTTCTCCAGCAGCCTGTGTATCCATGAGGATGGAAGCAGGTTGATGCTGGTTCTGCAGCTTACTTCAGCTCATTTAGAAGTGCTATGTTTTAAAAGTAACTGGGCTGGTGAGAGAACTTAGCAGGTAAAGGTGCTTGCTACCATCCCTGACTCCACAGCTGTCCTCTGACCCCACATGAATGCTATGGCACTGATACCACACACATCATGCACACTTCATACACAACATTTTTAGAGAACTTTTCAGTTCTACTAAGTTTTAAATTTGAGACACAGATATTTTATTTTAATTTTAAAGGTTATAACAAATTTGAGATAGATTTTCATTAATGAGAAAAAAATATGTGTGAAAACTGATGGGAAACCAAGACTTATCTGGAAAGTCCTGGGCAAGTCTGGGAAGATGACAGCTTCCATCTCGATTCTAAAATACGCATCTTTCTCCTGCAGCCGTCACCCTGGAATTGTTCTTAGCGCATGCTGGACTGTTCTTACTGGACATGTCAGCAACATCTGCTCAGACCTTCTAACCATCTAAATAGGCAAAGTCCAGCTTCAGTAAATGCTCTCTGACTGACAGCTCAATGTCTTACACATACTTTTAGAGAGGACTAAACTAGTTTACAAATTATACACGCTTTTGTTAATTTAAAACAGTGGAAAGGTACGATAGAGTGCAACCTGGTATGAAGCTGGGTTGAGTCAATAAACACAACTGAGCAGATCTGAAAGCTCCCATCTGACTTGTACAGGTCCTACTTTGTGTCTGATATTGGAATTCCAAGCCAGGTACACTTTCGCAGGCTCCATCTGATTCTTATAATGTGTATATATTACCTTCTCCTTCCAGGAAGCTAACTAAGTTCAGTAAGTCATCCAGTGTCCAACTGTGGCTGCACATCTCACACTAAGAAGCAGAAAGTCAATGATTACTTCAACGAAAGGAGATGGGAAATTATCTCACAATTGAGGATAATTTGGAATGTACGCATCACATAAATCTTGGACAGCAACACTGTGGCCCTGAGGGAAACATGCAGAAAAAAACCAACACAGTCTGAGAACCACATCACCTGCTCTAGGTGATGCCTGCCACAACAGCTCAAACCAGGTAGGTACCAAGTTCCTGAATGACCTGGGCCTGTCCTCCACTCATAACCGGTGAGAGCTCAGAGAGATATCCTGACTAGACCTCTTGCAGCGATGGATGATTTTTAGAGTTTCACTGACCTACTACTGGATTTGTGTCTTCTCACATACAGTTGAGTACCACTGATAAGATTAAATGTGGGCCTGGCATTTATCAAAGCATTCTGCTCCTGCTGGGACCAATCCACTTTCTGGTCATTTACTCTCAAGTGTAAGGATATACAGGGTATGTGGTGCATTTTTCATTGCATGAAAATGATCCAGACTGTTTTACAAAAGGTAAATAAAGTGAAAAATAGGGCTAAACACAATTTAGGTTTGTGTCTGCAAGCATACAGTAGTCTGAGGTCAGGAACGTCATCTTTAAGTCCTGAACTATGGTATATCTCTGCTTCAAGGCCCTTTCTCCAGTACATCTTGACAGGCTTGTCATAGGTGGCATCTTGCTTTACTATATTCTCTTGGAAGTTTTGACCCAAACATTAGCATGCCAGAGAACCAAAATATTCTTTCTTTTCATATCAAAAATATTCCATTTTTTTGCACTTCTATTAGATTCCCACAACATGTATCTTTTTCTAAGATACTATGTAAATTACTACTACTACTACTACTACTACTACTACTACTACTACTACTGAGCCTTCCCTTCATTTGTTCATACACACCTACACAGATGTACATACAACAGATAGGGCTGCTCTCCTACCTGCTTACCAACATGTAGTGGGGGCTCAAAGGCTTCTGGGTGAATGCAAGAACAACAGCTATGTAACTGATATTTTTGTTTATACTCCTGGCTGACCCTCTTGGTCACAGCCTGGGTATTGCCTAATTATTGTTTTCACTGAGTTTCTGGACAGTAATCAAAGGTGTAAAGAAGACTCATGCTGTCAAAACTGCTGCTGACTGAATCAGAAACCTAGAATTCTCTAAGGAGGTATTGTGGGTTTACTGTCATGCTTTTACACTTCATACCACACATTTTAAAAGGTCCTGGTGAGCTGTGAGTCAATCTGAGTTTCTCTTCTCTTTCTTAAAGTGTAGGGGAAAGAACAAAACCAGAAGAGAAGTGCTGTACAGCTCACCTGGTCTAATCCGACCCAGAAGAGAAGTGCTGTAGAGCTCACCTGGTCTAATCCGACCCAGAAG
>JADRCH010000229.1:2721457-2750984 GCA_019843965.1 Rhynchomys soricoides | reverse complement strand
AGGTGGTGGTGGAGGTGGAGGTGGAGGAGGAGGTGGAGGTGCAGGTGGAGGTGGAGGTGGAGGAGGAGGTGGAGGTGCAGGTGGCGATAATGGTACATGCTTAGATCTTGGCTCTTCAGAAGCACAGGCTCACTCAGCATTCAGACCAGCCTAGTTTAAAGCTATTCAGCAAGACCCCATCAATAAATGTAGGTAGGTAGATGGATTGTATTAAAATAAAAATTTGTTTTATTTACTTTATCTGATCTGTTT
Source organism: Rhynchomys soricoides (assembly GCA_019843965.1). Lineage (NCBI taxonomy): Eukaryota > Metazoa > Chordata > Mammalia > Rodentia > Muridae > Rhynchomys > Rhynchomys soricoides. The sequence goes on along the minus strand of JADRCH010000229.1, from coordinate 2,750,732 downwards.
GTACATTTTTCTTTTGACTATACTATGTTCCCTTTCCCAAAAGAAAGTTTAAGTTTTTATTTTTCTTACCCTTCTTTTATTTACCTAATCCTACTTATACTTTATTTTTTCTTTATCAGGAAAGCTTTTCTCTCTCTCTTTTTTTAAAAATACCTCTTCTATAATTTTTTTAAAAAAATCATCTCTACTCTTTAGTTCTTTAACATTCATCTGATCTCACTAGTCTACCCTGTAAATACCTAAGTCTACAATTACTTCAAGGAAATTGACATTGAAACAACAAAAACCGAACAACAAGGTAAAAAAACAACAACAAATGTTAGGAATTATAAACTCAGTAAGTAATGGACCACAGCAGAAAGCATCAACAATAGACTTGACCAAACAGAAGCGTGAACATCAGGGATTGTAGATGAGGTCAAGCAGACAGGACATTCAAGCATCAGTGAAGAAAAATAAAGCAGTACCACAACATTCAAGAACTCTGGGAAATGAAAAGAAATGAAAGAAATATCTGAAATTAAAACACACACATGCATACCCCAAAACTAAATTTATTCAATGCAACTACAGCAGAAAACGTGTGAAATCTAGGAAAAGAAATTGATACCTAAGCACAGAAGTACTTTTGAATTCAGAAGATATAACTAGGGAAGACCTTTTCCACAACACTGAAGATGTCTAAAGTACAAAACAAAGGAACAATATTAAGGTGTAAAAGTAAAAGCACCAGCTCCCAAACAAAACAACAGAATAAGCGAGCACTTAACAGAAACCTAAAGACAGCAAAGCACACAGGATTTATTTCCACTCTGAAAGCTATCAACCAAGATTCCTCTGTCCGGCAAAGTGGCTGTTTAAATTTGATGGGTTCATTTAGAGACAAGCACAAACTAAAGCCAATCATGACCAGCAGTACTGTAGAAGATGCTTAAATCCTACTTACAGAGGAAGAAGAAAAAGTAAGTAAGAGATAAAGTAGAGCAGAGATAAATATACAATGTCCAAGAACATAAATCAGGAAACACCTAATAAGATCTGGGGGGGAGGGAAGAAAAGAAAAATAAAAAGGAAACTCACCAGAAAAACAACCAACAAAACTACAGGTATTAGCAACCTCTCCTCAAAACTGTAAATGATCTTAACTTTAACTAAAAGATGCACATTTGATGGTTTTATTAGAACACAAAATTTATCTATTGTTTCCAAAAACACATCTAAATGGCAAAGACATTAATACTAGTAATGAAAGGCTAAAAGACAAATTAATAAGCAAAATAAGCTGAAAATAACCCAGTACATTTAGTTTTGTAGAATTCTCCAGGAAGCATGGTCCTGGGCTTTCAGATAAATGATATAGTAGATTTCCGATCAAAATTAGTCAAGAGTTGCAATTATAGAAAGCCATTACAAAGTTCCTAGAATCAAATGAAAATGATAGTACAGTTTATCAGAACCTTTTAGACACACAGGAAAAGTCATTTCTAAGAGGAAAGTCATAGCTCTAAGTGCATACATTTAAAAAAAAGGCCTCCGATTTCTAATGATGATGTAGCTCAAGATCTAAGAAATACAAAAACAAACCCCAAATCAGTAGAGAAATAGATATTTAAAAACAAAACAAACAGAGCAATAACTGACAACGTAAAGACTTGGAAAACACTATAAAAATCAATAAAATGAAGAAATGATTTCTTTATGAAATAATCAAGATCAATAAATCCTTAAGCCAGAATATAATTAGAGATGAAAGGGAGACATTTCAATAGGTACTGGTGCAATTCATAGGATAAGTAGGGAATGTGCATTCCAAAAAGCTGAATACTCCAGAAGAAAATTCATCAAGCCCTAGAAACACAGGACACACCACAGCTAAATCAAGAGGATATGTACAACGTACACAGATCTGTAGTGTGCAATGACACTGTGACAGTAGTAAACAGTCTTGCAACAAAGAAAGCCCGGGACCAACCAGATTCCTGAAGAATTCTACAAGAACTTTAAAAGAGAGTAGTTAAAAATGTCCCCCAAACTGTTTCAAAGAAACTTAGCTAAATACATCCTATGGAGCCAACATCAATTACCCTGTACCAAAACCAGATAGGGACACCATAGGACAAGGTACACAAGTAAATAAATGTAATTCAGCATATAAACAGACTTAACAGAAATCCCCATATCATTATCAGCAAAAAAGGTCTTTGATGAAGTTCAGCATTCCTTCCTGATAAAAGTGCTGAGGAAACTAAGAACAGAAGGAACACACTAACATGAGTCCACAGTCATCACTATAGTCAGCATTACAGCAAGCACTACAAGTATAAAGAACGGAAACACAACCTTTAAGAAACAGGACAAGCATGTCTACCCTCCCCATCTCACTCAAACACAGTGTTTAAAGTCCTAGCTAGAGCTATAAAGTGTGAGAAAGATTAAAAAGATACAAACAGGAAAGCACGAAGTTAAAGTATCAGCAATTAAGAGTGCTCACTGCTCCTAGTTAGGAGCACAAGGGTCCCGTTCCCAGCTTCAACATAGAGCCAGCTATCCACTTCTAGAAGAGCTGACATCATCCTCTCCCCTGGCTTCCACAGCTCTTAGCATGTATGTGGTATACATTTGTCCATGTAGGCAAATACACACACAGTAAAAGAAAAATAAAGAAATATGTTTTCTAAAATCCTAATAACACCACCAGAAAATTCTTTTTTTTTTTTTTGGTTTTTCGAGACAGGGTTTCTCTGTGTAGCCCTGGCTGTCCTGGAACTCACTCTGTAGACCAGGCTGGCCTTGAACTCAGAAATTCGCCTGTCTCTGCCTCCCGAGTTCTGGGATTAAAGGCGTGCGCCACCACTGCCCGGCTCAGAAAATTCTTCAATTTGATGAATACTTTCAGCAAAGTAACAGGATGTAAAATTAACAGCCTTCTTAAACACCAATAAGAATCTTGATTTGGGGGGTGGGGGGGGTGTAAAAATTTATTCACAATAGTTTGAAAACAATAAAATACATAAGAATAAACCTTACCAAAAATGTGAAAGATTCCTACAATAATTTTTTTTAAATAAAAGAAAGAAGTTAAAGAAGATCCAAGAAGATGGAGCATGCTCATAGACTGATAGAATTTATATGTTGAAAATAGCTATATTATAAGCAAGCTGCAATCAACATAATCTGTACCAAACTTCTCATGACAATCTTCATAGAAGCAGAAAAATAACATTAAAATTCACATAGACGCACAAAAGACTCCCCCAAACCAAAGCAACCCTTAATAGCAAGAGCCTGACTGGAAGCAACGGAATACCTGATCTCGATACAGTCTACAGAGCTACATGGCAACCCAACATGCTATTGGCAGCCAAGCAGACCTGTAGACCCATGGGATAAAATAGAGAGCCAAAAAGAAAACCTATACAGCTAAAGCGACTAGCACTAGGAATGCATATCCACAGGAGAGTAAATAGAGACCATATCCCTCACGCCGCACCAAAGACAAATCAAAATGGATCAAATACACTAACGCAACTCTCCAAACTGCTAGAGAAAAACAGGATGAAATGCTGCAAAATACTAATGTAGGCAAGGACTCTGGAAAAGACTCTAAAATACAGGAAACCATTTCAGGAACTGACAAATGGGATTGAAAGAAATTAAAAAGGCTTCTGCACAGCTAAACACAAAACCAAACAGAGTGAGGAGATACTCTACAGAATGGAAGAAATGCTTCGCCAGCTACACATCTGACAGGGAATGAATATCTAGAACTTATTTTAAAAAAAAACCTCCAAAGTTAAACACCAAAAAATGGAATCATCCAATAAATAAATGGGTGAACAAACTGAACAGACTTCTCAAATGAAAAAGTTAATAAATATTTCAAAAAAAAATATTCAACATCCTTAGCCATCAAAGAAATGCAAAGTTACACTGAGTACATCTCACACCAAGCAGACTATCTTTCATCAAACACAGCAAATGCTGGCTAGGACATAGAGAAAGAGGGGGAGCCCTTACTGCTGATGAGCCAGTAAAGCGGTTCACCTACTATAGAAAATCGGCATGGAAGGTTCTCAAAAGTCTGAAATTAGAACGACCATATGACCAAGCTACTTTGTTTCTGGGTACATTCATGAAAGTCTTTAAATCAGACACTTGCACATCCTCCGTGTTTCCTGCTGCACTATTCTCTGTAGCTACACTGGAATCAGCTGGAAGCCCATTAGCAGATGATGGAGTGGATAAGGAAAACGTAGTAAGCAAGCACACACGTGCACACAGGCATACACACATCACACAGCAGAAGAGAGACTGTGTGAGTGATATAAAAAGACCTGCAAGAATGCAGGAGGAAAAGGCAACAGAAGGACAAAATGAGAAAAGTACAAGATATACAGTCATGAACACGTAATAATAAATTCATTATTGTATAGGCTAAGAATTACTAAGAAAATAAACTCATGAAAAAATAAGGTAGGATGCTTTTACTTCTACATCTGTTTCTTCATCTGTCCTTGTTTCGAAGCTTAACTTTCCAATTCATTAATACATAATATCCACAGGTAAAATTGCAGATGAGTCAGTATGACAATAATAAGCTGCAGCTTCAGTTCCCTCTACCTTGATGAGTTTGCTGCAAGCTTTTGCTATGTGTTTGTCTTATATACACTCTCACGCAGCTGCTCTCAGGTCGCTAGCTCTGCCCATCTGAAACACTACCTAGCAGCAGCTCTTACCTTTTCTTAGTAAGGTTAGTTTCCATATATGTTGGATTCTTTTCCACAGTATAGGCTGGGGAGGGAAACACAGAAGACTGGGAAATGGTTATTCCTATTTAAATTCTATAATGTAACAATTTATTCTCTTAGATCCAACATATACATTTGGGAGAAAATTCATTGTTTATTTTGCAAACTCTCATGATACAGCATATTGTTCATCTTGATGTCACTATGAATAAATCTATGAAAGCCACCTGCGTGCCTTTATCAACACACCAGCTTCATGGGCCAGACAGACATCTTCCATTCTCTGTACTGCCTGATTGGACACTGAAGTGAAGCTGTGAGCACTCTAGCCTGTGTCAGGCTCTTTCTGAGGATAAAACATTTCCAAATGTCCTTCCTTCAGCACTCAGCACATACCCTGCCCACTTTGAAGCACATTTTAAACTCTGCATAATGAATAGATACTTCTGAACAAGAGCTCTGAAATGACTCCATTGCTCTGGGCATAAATCTCCATCAGAAATAAGGTTCCAGTTAACAGATTTCACCAAATCCTGCCTGTTTTCAGAAGCTAAGATTCTGTACCCAAAAGTCTCCTGGTTTTGCTGGCCAATGTGTCATGTGCAGCAAATTATCTTATTATTGAAATGTGTACTAGATTCTAGTGTTGCTTATTGTTAAACAACTGGGAGTTATTGTGTATTTGTTATTGTCATTAGTAATGATTGTGTGTGTGTAACTTACAGTACATGTTTGAAGGCTAGAAAACAACTTGAAGAGCCATTTTTCTCTTTCCACTGTTATTTAGGTTCTAGAGATCAAATTCATGTTGCCAGGCTTACAAAGAAAGTACCTCTATCCACTGAGCCATCTTGCTAGCTTGGCATCTGGGGGATTCTTAAGTTCACTGGGCTCTCTAGAGTGTTATCTTTCCCATTCAAGGCCTCTGTCCTTACCCCAGTTTCACAGACAAGCTTTCTAACCTATGATCAGTAACTTTCTTGCCTGCCTTTCTTCAGGACTTCACCATGTATCTCCACCATCCACAATGGCATAGATACACATTAACATAGGCCCACAGTTCTGCCTATGTACAACGTATAGGGAGAAGACTGTAGCTGCTCATAGATTCAGTGCTGGCTTACACTGTTTCACAACAGTGTTGTCTAAGTCAATGTCAGTGTCTGCACCGGACGCTCAGAGTAGTATGATATTCTAGCCTACAACAGTAGATTTCAGAGATGTAAAGTACCATGTCAGTGGGAACAGTAATTTTTTTGAACAAGAGTCATGAGAGCTGAAGAGCATTTCTGAATGCCAACATGACCTGGGTTATACTCTGTGGCATTTACTGACAGAGAGAAATCAAACATATGCTAGTCATTTTTAGAAGTGTAATGCTGCACTCACAAGGTGCAGACTCTTAGATTAAAAGCCCTAAATGTTCCCTTTTAGAAACCACCTAATTATATGGGGTGCGTAGGGAGGGGAGAGAGTTTTTATTCTGTTTTGTTAAGGAACAACACTTCTTCAGGAGTAGTAAAATTAAGGAGTAGTGCCTAGAACGTTTGCATGTTTCAATCTTGTACATTAAGAACACACCATTGAAATGTCAAAGAGTTTTTACTGTTCTGCCCAATTCCTAATTATTTGAAGGTAAAATCCCACTTGCTAAAAAAAACCAAAAACTATAAGGCTTAGGGCTCTCAGTCTGCTCCAGGTAGGGAGGACACAGAAAAAGGACATTCGGAGGATAAGAAGCAACCAAGTAGGTCCAAGAAGTACCTGAAGTACAAGTGCCAGGCGATATGAGTTCTTATCTTTCCAGATTCAAAGAAAACAGGACCACTGCACTGTTCTACCTCAAAAACACGCAGTGTCATCTGCTCTCCTGGCAGGGACAGGGAGGATGTGAATGGTGAGGGGAAATACTGAGGGCCCCTGGGGAATCGAGGAGGGGAGCTGGGGTACAAGTGATCAAATGCACTGTGTGCACATGGGGGTTTGTAGAATGAATATGCAGTCTATCTTCTTCTAAAGAATATTTTACCAGACTGCTCAACTGCTTTCCTCAGTTGCCTTCTTCTTTTCTGGTTTTCTCTTTTAACTAAAATGCTAAAATTTTGATTTAAATATAAATCTAAAACCTTCCCTCCTTCTCCTTCCTCAGGGTATTACACTAGGCACATCAGATACACACCCAGGGCTGTGTCAGAGTCTCTTTCATAACCTGATCATCACAACAACCCTTCAGAGGTGGCATCGAGGCCTGGGCTTAGGGAAAGAGCAGCTTAGAGAGATGATATAAACATGTCAAATGAACACTAATTTCCAGCCCAAGCTTGTCTAGTTTCTAAGCTCTTAATCTTTCCAGAATCTGATACCATTCCTCATACTAACTATGCCACACAGAGAAGGGTGCTACACACACATACAGACACAGACACCTACACACAGAGACATACACGCTAAAGCTTAAGTAATTTAAAAACAAATAAGAGAAAGCCATGGAGGTTCATGCCTATAATCATAGCACTCAGGACAGACTAAGACAGGAAGGAGGCTTGCCATGAACTTAAGGCCAGCCTGAGCTATACATAAAGATCCTAGAAGAAGAACTAGGGGAGGGAGGGGGGGGGGGAGAACCAAATACCACACAAATGGGAAGAGGCAGCACTTCAGCAGTAATCTCACAGGGTAACTGAGGATAAGCCTGAGTCTCTGTGAAGATAGGGAGAATTAAGTAGCACCTATTCTTCTTTTCCAAATACAGTCATTTACATAATGAAATTAAGAAGAATGGCATGCACACCTGAGTGCAGTGGTGATTTTTTTAAAAAAGATTTGGAATCACAGCTAAGGCTCTTAACATGCTATAGAGTGACATTGTACCACTGAGCTAAAGCCCCAAGCCCAGTGAGTTTTGTTTTTTTTTTTATGTAAAATAACATACAACTGGAGACAACTGGAGAGGGAACAACAAACACTTATGACTGTACTTTTGTAAATATTCTTTCATTTAATCCTCACTCTGTGAGCTAGCAATTTATTTTCATCATTTCCCTTTAACAAAATGGAAAAGTAAAGCAGAAATAAAGTAGATTTGCTGAAGCACACAGTAGTCAGTGACCGGGCTCACACCTAAATCCTGGTGACTGGGACCAACACTGAGGTTAACACCATACTGTCTATACAGAGCTGAGCAGTAAAGTGGTAGCACACTGCAGGCACGTTCCTAGGCCTGCAGGAGGTCCGGCTCCTGAAGAAGCACAGGTCTTGATAACCTCTTCCCTCCTTTCCCAGCACCAACGACAAGAGCTAGGAGGACTGGGCAAGGAGCAAGAGAGAAAAGTGTGGAAGTGGAGCTTCCTGAGTCTGTCTGTGCATTTGGTTAAGGGCAGCAGGCGGCACACTGCTCAGAATGTATGCACATAAATGTCTGGCAGGGATATGGAGTTTATGTAGCTAATCTAATATCCCCATTTTAAAAAGCAGAAACCTATAAACAAAGACCCTCAGTTAGAGTACTTACAAATTACTTAACAAACTTCTTTCTAGAAAAGTCTGTTGCTTCAAATCATTTACTTTGCAAAATCTTGAATGCACATAAAGTTTGGGGAATGGTCAAACCAGCCCCCAGTAAATTCTGGCAGTCATGAAGCTCTTCCCAGACTGAGCACTCTAACAGGCAGCAGTAATCAGACTCAGTGGGTTACTAACCAAAAAACGGAGAGGACCTGGATGCTGAGGGGAATAGTGAGGGCTCATGCGAGGCTGTAAAAGAACCATACGATGGATGGTCTTTATCTTCTGAAAAATACTTTACCAGACTGCTCTTCCCCAGTCTGTCTTCTGCTCTCCTGGTTTTCTCTTTTGACCAAAATGCTATTTGTCTGCCTTTTACCCTAAAAGCTTCAAAATGCACCTCTAATTTTATGGGTAATTTTCTATACAACCCACAATGCCATCATCATGCCTAACAAAACTAAGACTATCTGGCTTATTTTCCAAATTCACTGATAATCTAAAGGTTATCTATTTTTTTTTAACTTGGCTTTTATTTAAATTGGGATCCAAACAAAGGAAGCACACACATGTATCTCCTCTGGGTTTTAAGCTAAAAACAACAGTCCTTCTCCAAACCATCAACTGAATGAGGAAAAGAGCTCAGTCTACACACACCATATTCACTCCTGTCACACCCCATTACTGCACGCATCAGAAGGCAGTGGGCATGACTGATACTGTCCACCCTCAGAGGAAGTCTTTGGTTCCCTTACTGTCTTGTCTTCAAAGATGAAACATACAATGCATGACAGGGTGGCTAAACTCTATCTTCCAGAAGTCATTTGTTACCAAGGGCTAAACACATCAGTTTACAGTAACAATTACAAGGGAAAGTGACTGAAGTCTGAGACCCTGCTAGGAACCCAGTCAACCACCTTGAACCCTATCACAGCAGAGGCACCCAGGCCAAACCTTGATAATTCTCTCCAGAACAAAGCTGCCCATTGCTATTTATGGAGTTTGGGGTATTAGCAGGCTAACAGAGCACTGTGAAGCATGGAAAAACCAGTTTACTAGATCACAGAATGTGCTCAGCTCATTTTGTCAGGATTTTTAATTATTTATGACGAAGCTCCACAGTATTGTTTGCAATAATGAAGTCTTAGCAACATGAAATCTCACTGCACCAGGGAGTATCTTGGGGAGGCTGTGGGGAAAGGAGGAGGTGACTGCAGGGGCTACCACTTCTGTAGATACGGATGTCAAGAATGTGACCTCCAAATGTCAAAACCATGGCAGCAACAAGACCCTGGGCTGGACATTTGTTCATGGAACACGGTGCCTGCTCTGCCCTCATTCAACTAGGTAGTAGATGCTGGGCTTTTACCAAGGGTTGATGAACCTAGAAATGGCCTAGCACAGCCTCCTTCGGATATGCCCTGAGATTCTCATTGGGAGCGTGTCCTGTTGACATTCTGGCTTATACTGATGAGCTGAAACATTGCACAGTGAGTATGCAGTGAGGCCTCCGAGAACCTGAGCAGCCACTGCCAAAGACCAGCATGCTGATCCACTCTGTGCCACTGGAGGTACCAGGACTTCCTCTGCCCCACACCCCAGGAGCCTGCTTATTTACTCAAACCCATTACTTTACTTTAGAAACAAGTGTCACTAAAAACACTAAAGCAAACAGTTTAAAAGACTTTCGGGGGGGGGGGAGAGCAACATAAAAGACAATTTAGACAAAGAAATTAAATGAACCACAAAAATGGTCAAGAATGTAAAGGAAGGAAATTAATTCACATTATCACATGTCCTTCATCTATGAGCTGTGACAACTTAATAAGACACAGCCACTCTTGAAGCCTAGAGCTCCCTCACAGAATGATCCAGGCCATCAACTGTCTTGTCGACCCACAGTCCTTGTTTGACACTGTATATTACTAATATAAAGGGCATAAAATAAGTGCATGGCCAAGTTGCTATCATTCCTATTATGTGGCTTACATGTTCCTGGTGGGCAGAGACCATACTTCGACTAGCCCAGAACTTTGCAAACAGGAAACACTTAATAAACAGTATCTTTAGCAAAAGCAAGTTCTAGGAAGCCTCCTGTTTCTGCCCTTCCGTGCTATCACCTGCCTGGGCATGCTCTCCTTTTCTCTGGTATCATGTACCACACTGTATTATAAATTACCATTTACTTAATTGGATTGCCAGCTAGCAGCTTAGCAACTGAAGAGCAGCTGAGTTCTTGGTTCCGCAAGTACAGTGCTTGGAACATAGGTATACGGTAATGGAATGAACACACAGGTGAGCAAACAGCACAGAGAATAAAGTTTACAGCACAAAGAAACCCCATCAAACAAATGACACTTAGTCACTGCTCTAGTCTGTGAAGAGACACCATGACCAAGGCAACTCTGAAAGCATTTAATTAGGAGCTTGCTTAGAGTTTCAGAGATTGGCCCATTATCATCATCATGCTAAGGGGCCCGGCAGCACGCATGGCACTGGAGAAGTACCTGCGAGCTTGGCATTTAAGAGACACCAGACCTAGTATGTGCTTTTGAAACCTCAAAGCCCACCTCCAATGACACATCTCCAGCAAGGCCACACCTCCTAATCCTACTCAAATATTCCACCAACTAGAAAAAAAGACATATGAGCCTTTGGGGCCATTCTCATTCAAAACACAATAGATGCACAAAAGACAAGTTGTTGGTTCCACATCTCAGAAACAAGCTGACATTTGCTGTTAAGTCTGCTATAGTTTTCTGTTTACTAATATTGCAAGTGAACATCTTGGATTCTTTTTATTTCTTAAAAACAAAGGTTATATTCTGCATAATACTACAATGTTCAAACACTGTGTTAGTACAAATTCCACTTCACTATTTCAACAGTAGAGAAATCCTGAGTATCTATATTATATTTGAACTATTTTCTTATTGATCTGTCTAATTTACAAGTTTTCAATATTATAACAATGCTAAATGAAACTATGCACAACTGATTTGCGCTCTCTCTCTCTCTCTCTCTGAGGTATTATTTAAAGAATCACACTATCTTGTACAATCATAAAATGGGATAATTAGCAAGAAAGGATCCTATAGAAGCAATTCGTGAAAGAATGAAGAGGTGGTGGCACACGGAAGGTGGTGGCACCACCAAGAAGTGGTGCTTCTGGTAGAAGCAGAGAGGCAGAGCCCATTCGGCTAGCTAAAGAATACTGTGCTGGGTGACACCTCTGCACTTTGGGGAGCTCTTCTGTCACACATTTAGTAATAAATACACCACGGAGCATGGATTACATGCACAGGCTGCATACAGTGTTGCTGGCTTGGGGAAGAATATGTGATGACTGCTGTACTCTCAAATGCTCCATTTTCATGGAGCATGCTCTGTAGGGTAGACCTGCTGAGGATTTCAACTGTGTTGACTGTTGCCACTTCAGGGTACGTTCTGACCTGTCAGGGTCCGCTCTCTCACCAGGCTGACAGACCGCTCAGAGCTACTGCTTCACTGAATCAGGGTTCCTTGGCCAAGCACAGTTCTTTACTAAATCAGACAGTGATTCTGGGGTCTGTGAAGTGCCCAAGGTTAGTGGACTCTGGTAGATTACAGTTTTCTCTACCCTGAGATTAAATTGTATGTGCAACCATCAAGGTCAAAATGATCTGATAGTACATCAGGAGACAGAAGGATATCTTACTGCAACAGAAGCATATTGTTAGAATGAGAGTTAGGCCTATCTGGATTTTTAATTATGCATGTTATACCTGTTTCCTGTTATTGTGGAAAGCTGGGATGAGGATTTGGGGTTTGGCTACCCTGGAAAATAGCTAATTAGATCTACCTTGGCCAGATCCTAGTAGCACAACCCTGCTCAACAACTTAACTTCATCTCGGTTTCATACTGTCTCTAACTCGTAATTACTGTCTCCCACTAAGTTGTATCTCCACTATCCTGACCTTTAGTGCTCATCCCTCTTTCTTGGCAGATCCTACTTACCACTTCAGATAAGAGTGATAAGGGCTGTCTACTGAAAACTGCCTTTCCCTACCTAAACCATTTTTTGCCTCAAATTCACCATGAAGCCAAGGCTGAGACCAGCCTTGAACTTCAGCTTCTACTTCTACTTCTGGGGTGTTGGGAGTGCTGGGTTGACAGGCTTAAGGGCGCCTCCTTGTGCCTCCCAGTTCCACACAGCACCATCTGTGATGACCCTACACCATCTCCTGCTCCTGACCAAAAGGCTTCAGGTAGGTCCATGGAAATGCAACCCACCCCAGGCAGGACTCCCAGTGGAAAGATAAGGACACTATCCCACCCACAAAACCTTCGACCCAAAATGTGTCTTCTCTACAAGATGTACAGGGACAAAGATGGAGCAGAAACAGAAGGAACTACCAACCAATGACTGGCCCAACCCATGGGCAAGCAGCAATCCCTGACACTATTAATGAAACTGTTATGCTTACAGACAGGAGCCTAGCATAACTGTCTTCGGAGAGGCTCCACTCAGCAGCCAATGGAAACAAATACAGAGACCCACAGGAAAACATCAGGTGGAGCCCAGGGAGTCTTGTAGAAGAGTTGAGGGAAGGATTGAGGGACCCGAAAAGGATCAGGACTCCACAGGAAGACCAACAGTCAAGTAACCTAGACCCTTAAGGGCTACCAGAGACTGAACCACCAACCAAAGAGCTAGCATGGGCTGGACCTAGGCCACCCCGCACATAACACATATGTAGCAGAGGTGCAGCTTGGTCTTCACACTGGTCCCCCAAACAACTGGAGTGGAGGCTGTTCCTGAACTGGTTGCCTATCTGTGGATCCTGTTTCCCCTAACTGGGCCACCGTGTCTGGCCTCAGTGGGAGAAGATACTCCTAGTCCTGAAATGACATGATATGCCAGAATAGGGTGATACAGGAGGAAGGGGCTTTCCCTTCTCAGAGATATTGGGATATAAAGTAGATAGATAGGTAGATAGATAGATAGATAGATGGATAGATAGATAAAAATCTGCAGCCCACCATGGAGGATGGACTCTGAAGCTGCTCCCCTGGTTTTCCTACACTGTACTTTTACAGCCTTTAACTCCCTCCATAAATCTGTACCACCTTGTTAGAACCATCCCCCATATTTTTCAACTTCCAGAGAACTGCCTGTACTTTATAGCTCTCTTGTCTCCACAGCCATGGAGAATACTCACCATCATAGGACCAGTGTGCACCAAGACAGAGCTTGTCTTGTCTCACCCTCCATCAGGACTGCTCTGCCTTACTCCAAACCATGCAAAGGTACCAGAAGATGGCCCTTCCTTCCACTAGAACCTTAGAACGGGCAGACTCATGACATGCAGTGGCTACTTGTGAAATTCAGGCTTAAACCATATATCCAATCTTCAATTTCAGTACAGTTACTGTCAGCCCACTGCTATAATAAAACACCATAAACTGAGAATTTATAAACAACTAACACTTTTAATTCCAGAGCCTGTGAAGTGCAAAATCAAAGAGCCAGCAGATTCACTGTGTGGTGTGGGCCTGCTCTCTGGATTATAGACAGCAACTTCTCAAGACTGTGGTCTCACATGGTGAAAAAAGGTGAACAGTGTCCCTTGAGCCTATTCTAATAGGGCACTGATACCATTCATAAGGATTACACCACCTTCATGGTGTAATCACTTCCCAAAGGCCCTGCCTCCTAATATAGCCCTGGGAGTCAGGACTTCAACCCATGCATCAGGGAACGGAAGGCAACTCAGACTATAGTAGTAACGTAGGCTTTCCCAAGTTTTACTAATAATAAGTGTGGATGATAACATGTACCTTTTACCATTAAGTGTATTATAAATGGGGGGAAAGCCCTAAAGACTTCGGTACACATTTAAACAAAATGTAAGCACCCAGAACATCTATCTCTGGGGCAGGGATGGCTGTTCTACAGTAGATGCCCTCTGTAGCTTGCTCAAGGCCCTGGGTTTAAGCCTTGGCTACTAGAAATACTGAAAAGACATTATTTGCCACTTATTTATTTACAGTATAGATGTAGTTATATGTATGCAAGTGGGTGTATGCTTGGTGGGTGTATGTGTACAGAGAGTCCAGGTCAGCTATACATGTTTCTCTGGAGTCAGCTATCCTGGTTTTTTTGAGAGAGTTCCTACTTTGGCCTGAATGTTGCCAAGCAGGCTAAACTTTGGCTAGTGGGCTCCAGAGATCTACTGTCCCCACCTTCCAATCGCTGGGATTACAAATACCACACCTGGCTCAAGCTTTTAAGTGGGTCCTAAGGACTGGACTCAGGTTCTCATGCCTGCATAGCAAGACATAACTGGCAGTACTACCTCTTGCCCTGAAACAGTTTTTTTTAGGGAGTCGGTGGCTTTTTACTCCTATTATCATAAATTTCCGAATATACTGCAAGTGAAAAATATATTGCTTCTTCATTCTTGGTATGTATGTCTAGGGTTCCACAGTGAACTGTTCAATGCTGTGAGTATTAACATCAGGATTCTCTTTACATGAACGATAATCTTACTGCTGACTTTTGTGATAACAACTTTGCTGTCCAAAATTGAGAGAAACTCTTTAATAGGGCCTGACATTAAAACGATATTTATTCTGACATAACATATCAAGTAAAATGTAGAGAGAATATTTTTATGTATTGTATGGATGTATCACCGGTCAGTGACCTATAGGAAAGGACAGAAGAGAGGGTGGGACATCCGAGAGGCAGAACGGATTCTGGGAGAGTGCCAGGTGGGAGATTCACCCAGGAAGACGTGAGGAGGCATGGTGCCTAAGCACAGATAACCAGCCACATGGCAAAAAGTAAATTAGAATAAATTAATTTATGATCTAGCTAGAGAAAAGTCTGCTACACGGTTAGCAGGAAGAACCAGATCTAACTTCTACAGTAAAATGTTTAGTTTCCATAGGAAAGTACAATTGTTAAAATAATATAGATCTGGAGAGGATCCAGGGAAAGCACCTGAGCTATTGTCGCAGTTTTGGGTAACTGCTGAGTCTGATATCAACTGTAAATGACATACTTTGAATAATTCAGTCACAAGCCAGCAGTCATTGAAATGTTTATATGGCAGAAAAACTCTTCAGTATGAGTTACAAGATACACTTTACTATATGAAATTAAGAAACCCAATTATTTTTATCAGAGCTAGATTTTTCTTTTTCCAAAACAAAAAATGTGTTGGTTTTTATAAATATCACCAGATCTATTCACACGAAACTGTCAGAACACAGAACATCCAACATTGACAGGTGTAACACTCCATTTACTGACCCAGAATGGCAGAAAGGAAGATAAATGAAAGGAATACTCACGCGTGAGTATCCTGGTGCCAAAAGCATTTATGAAGTCAAGACAGGAGCTGCATTTTAAGCATTATAAAACTCAATTCTAGCTCTAGTTGTCAAATCATACTTTATAATTTACACATTCAGTAACTTAGGGCATTTTCATGGGCAAATTTAGAATACTAGCTATGTAGCACTTTTAAGTGAATTAGGCTAAAAGCCTAAAACTAGATTGGGTCCAGAGTGCTTGAAAGGTTGTCTCACTTCCTCCCCTCTCCTGACCTAGGGTCTAACTGTTCTTCCTTCCTTGTAAACACCCTGCTGTCAAGATGACAAGCTACACTGACTACCAGGGAGTGCCAGTGTCCTTGACTTCAGCATCCACATCCTCTGGCCCTTTAGGGTTCTTTCATCTACATGCGACATCCTGGGTCCAGCCAGAGGCAGACAGCTGCTTACAAGAAATCATTGTTGCTGCTGATAGACAATGGACTCTACAGCTAGTCCTCAGGTCAAAGACTCTTCTGCACCTTTAAGCAACCAACATTTTCTTTTCCTGAAAACCTCTGGACTTTTCTCAAAGGCCTCTCTCTCCTAACCCCACCCCTTCTAGAAAGAATTTAACAACTACTTATTTAGTATCCACTTACTATGCACTAATATCACTATAAATGTGTAACTCTATTTTCTCATTAATGTTCATATCAACTACAAAGTGAGCCTGTCATCATCATCCCACTTCTCAGAAGTTCAGAGTTTAAGACACTAGCTTAATGTCCCACGGCTGAAATCCTACCGATGCATATGCTATGTGGTTGGCTCCTAGTGTTTTCACATTACCCCTGATGGCAAAGCCAGTGTTCTATGCCCTAAATGACTCAAGCAACATCAGCTTCACCTGGAAGCTTGTCAAGAAAGCAAAGCCCTAGGCCCACCCTAGGGCCACCCCACACCCACTGAAATACAAATGTGCAGTTTACAAAACTACCTGTGTGATTTATGCTTACTTTAATGTTACCTTTCAGATGTGCTGCCTTAGAACTCAAAATCCTGTTCCCAACCCCACACTCAGTTGACTGGACAGTGCCTTCTGTGCCTACTAGAAAAGGCTAACACCCTTTGTAGATACAGCCTGGTCAAAACAGACTGCTGTGCAAATACAAAGAAAACCCTTCCCCGTGACTGGGTGCAAACCATATAAATTTTTCAGAGACTGTAGATACAGTACACAGAAGAAGTGCCTGCTGGGTGCTAATTCTACATCCTTAAAAGTCAAATAGTACTTCCATTTGGAAGCTGCCACTGTCTTGGGCCAAAACATGCTACAGTCAAAATTCCTAAAACTTGTGACAACATTGTTAACACAGACATGTTAACTAGACACCCAACTTTGGTCAAGGTCTGTCTGAGACACATAAAATAGTGGCTCTTATCCCGTTACCTTTGGAAGCCTGCTAAACAGGTCCTAAGACCATACTTTAGGCCAGTGCCATCAAGAACACAGAAAGAAACAAATACCCTTAAGTAGACTCTTACCTAGATCACTTCACTACATCATAACCAGCAGCATCTGACCTGCTCAGCACATCGTCTGTCCCTTTAGCTCAAAACCGTTACACCATATACCACACAGGAAATGCACACCATATATCACCGAGGAAGTGTACACATTGCAAGAAGTGGGGAACCTAGCACCCAGGCTAATGCATGGCAACATGGCAGTTTCTCAGCAGTAACACCATTGCTCTAAACCGCTCTCCCTTCATACAAATGAGACAAGATCATAAAAGAAAATGGCTCAATCACCACAGGGAGCAAACTTAACAAATGTCTTCTTGCCAACTTTAAAAAGCGTAAAATTATGGTATCTGTTCAAAGAACAAGTTTACACTGTATCCACCAGTATTAGCAATGACTGCATGCTTTCATTTTAGATTGTATTGCTCTGTGTGTGAGAGCATTTTGCCTGCATGTATATGCGTGTGCCACATGAATGCCTGGTACTACTTGAGGAAGATCCTAGATTCTCTGGGACTAGAGTGACAGACAGTGGAGCCACTGTGTAGGTACTGGTGACCGAACCCAGCTCCTTTGCAAAAACAGCAAGTCCTCTTTATTTTCCTAGAGAAGACAAGGATACTCCATGTGGTAAAGTCTAAACTCCCAGCACTGACAACAAAGCAAGAGGATTTCAAGTTCAGGGCTATCTAAATAGTGAGGCTTGTTAAGAAACTTTTTAAAAGGAGGAATAAAGCAGAACCGGACAAGAAGGAGCAAAAGGAACTAAGCCCCCATCATTCTCCGGCGTACATTATTTCTCCAGTGCGTTTCCTCGTTGGTATCCATATTAGCATAAATGCACACCTACAAAAACCATGAGGATATTAACAGCAAGCTATTTTTTCCATATTTCCTCCTATATTTTCATTTAATCATTAATGTTCTTAAAACAAACAAGCAAGCAAGCAAATAGGAACACAATCACAAAATAACCAAATGTTAGGAATTAGGAGGACATAAAATAGGGCAAACAAGCTGAAAAAATAAAAAAAAAACAAAAACAAAAAAACTCCAGGTGTCAGAAAGGGAAAAACAAACAAAAAACAACACTCAGTAGCTGAAAAAGTTAGACACAAACATGTCTGGTCTTTTATGAGATTTTAAAAACCCGTTTTTAAGGGAAACACTGAGAAGTGAGCACGGTGCTTCTTGTACCACCTGAAGCAGGGCCCTGGCTTCTCCTACTGAGGGGTTTTCTAACAGCTACTGCTAGCCTAACCAGTCAACCTCGTCCACTGCCGTGTGAAATGTAGACATTCTGGGCTCAGCCTGGGGAGAAGAGTGGCCCAGGTGCTGTGGATCTTGCTGACCAGCTTCTGCTGCGCTCCTGAGATGAGGCTTTTGTTCCACGTGTTCCAGCTTCTTGACTACAGCTGCTCTGACCCTGACCAGATCCTAGCTCCTTCACCTGAAAACCAAGCTTCTGCCCTACACTTCATTCCCAGGCTTTCTTACTGGTGCAAGCCACCCTCATCCTGGCATTCATGGCTGAACTTTCTACCAATGAAGTCCAGCTGGACACAGATAACAACAGAACAGGATATGGAGGGCAACTCCACCCACATAGCACAGTGACCAGGGTATCACTGAGCTGGATGTACTGCTCAGCCACATTTTTCTTGTAGGCCACAATTGCATGGCACCCAGAGATGCCCAGGTAGGTGTAGTGTAGCTCACCTGAGGAATAGCTGGTGTCACAGAAACTGTCTACCTGGATGATCTTGTCCACCCTACACATCATCTTCCCAGTCTGAGAATCCACCACTCATTCATCAAATACATGGTTCACAAACCTCATCTTCAGTGCAGTGTCCTAAATTACAGAGGCATTAACAGCTTGGCAGGTTGTAGCCAACAATGTACCATGTCCTCTACCTACTAAAATGAGGAAGGGGGGCCACATTCCCATGGGGTCATCCAAAATAAGGAGGTGGCTGGAGAAACACTGTCAATCTCATCTGGCAACACACATCGTTTTTCAAAGCTGAACAGACTGCCCAGTGTTAAGCGGGGTGATCTTTCACTTAGCTGTTCAGTTACTATATGTCAAGTACTTTCCATCTGCTCAGCAACAGAAACCCAGCAAACTAATTTCAAAAAGGAAACAATGAGTTCCTTAATGAAATATCTAAACACATGAGAAAATGCTGTTCTAGCCATTTCTCTCAAACCTGCTGACTGACCTTAGCAGGATGACTTGACTCCTGAGACAAGGTCCTCTGCGCAAGAATTGTGCTTTGGAATTGTGTGCTGTGATGGGCCTGCAGCTAAGGCTGCCCACGTAGCCGAGGGCTAGGGCCCCATGTTGGCAGTATCTCCCTGGAGCCTGAACTAAGGTAGGGATGCTAACGCCTCAGCTTGCTGAAAGGGAGAAGATAAGGAAGAGAACGTTCTGGAAGTATGAAAAACCAAAAATAAGGCAAAAAGTAGATTCTTCGTGATCAAGATTCTCATAATACACTAGAAGTAGGAATTATAATAACCACTATTTGTTCATAAGGAAACTGGAATTCAAAGATTACTTTGTTCAGTATCAAAAGGCAATTCAACTATAGTCAGTCTCAAATGAAGTTTGTTTGACTCTATTAACTGTATTCTTAAACAGTAGTACATCGAGACTTATCAAGGTAAACAAATGTTCATTCACTGATTCATTTCATTCATCCAATGCAAATTTTGTGCTAAATCCTGTGCTAGACTTAAATAACAAAAGCTCAATCTCTGTCCTCTAGTGTTGCTATTCTTCTGGTCATGCTAATTTTAAAAACTTTGTTTCATATTTATTTTTGAAGTGGAAACTTCTGGTTTCTTTGGAAATTCAGTTATGTCAAATGATATTTTGTGAAAGGATGTTTTGCTAGGACAGACACACGAAAAAATGTTTCACTGAAGCAGACACAGGTGAAAGGAAGTTATTCTAAAGCAAACATGTGAAAAGACACACAGACAGTGAGAGCTCAAGCATTGGTTTGCCCTTCTCTGCCTTGCTAGTCTTCACCTTACATTACACGGATGAGCTTCGCTTCTGGTGACTTCATAGAGAGAAACTCTCCAAAGAACTTCTCATGAGGTTTCTGCTGATTCTTGCCACTTAGGAGGACTCAGGCCAGTTGGCAAGCCTCCCAGTTTCTTCAGGATTGAACTGCCTTTGCTAGTTCATGTGTGGTGTCTGCGAGTGAACTTGACTGCCACTGCTTTGAGTGTGGTGTTTGCTCGTGGACTGGACTGAGAACAATGAAGATTGGAATCGCCCCAAAGAACAATTTCTAAACAGGGCCACTTCCCCCGTGTCCTAATAAGCTTTCTTTCCACTACCTCTGGTGGGTGGTGAGATAGAGGTGAGGTTGAACCCTTATTAAAGGAGGTTGAGAAAAATACATGCCTACATATTTTATTTTGCATATATTTTGTCTGCATGCATATATGTATGGCTAGTGCCTGGGAGATTAGAAGAGGGTGCCCCGCCATATTATTTTAAACAACATGGATTAGCTCAAGTTGACTTGTGATATGAATGTGGAAAACATGGATACGCTGAGAAGAACCATGATGCAGATAGGACACAAATAACATACTAAGAAAACATTACACAAGGGCACTCATTGCTTATTTGCAACACAGGGAGAATTCTGGTCTGCCTTCAGCTTTATTCCCATGTGAATAAACAGTGTACACATGAACAGTGCACACATGAGCCGGTTAGGCATGAGTGTATACACAGAGATATCTAGTTTTTTCTGCTGCCTGTGATGGCACTCAGGAGGGTGAGGCATGAGTACCACATTGGTTTAAGGCTTCTGTGGTGGCATGAGCGAGGATGTCCCTAATGTGCTACTATTTTTATATGTGGCCCCCATTGGTGGCACTGTTCGGAGACAGTTTTGAGAATTTAAAGACTTGTCATTTTGAGTTTGCAGTCTGCTTCCCGTTTATAGTTAGAACTGTGAGCCTCCACTGCTGCTCCTGCACCATGTCCACCTGCCTGCTGCCACATGTCTCTGCCAGGACAGCAATGGTCACTCACCTGTCTAGAATCATATGCCAAAAACAAACAACAACAACCACCATCAAACTCCTTCCTTCTCTAAGGTGTTTTAGTTGGAATGCTTTAGCACAGCAATAGAAAAGCAACTAAGACACCCAATCTCAAAAATCAAAAACCAGATCAAACGGAACTAAACAACATAAGGGTTTGTTTGTTTGTTTTTGCCTACTCACAAAAACAAGTTGTAATACAGCACACAAATAAAACATTTAAATACCAGATTAAAAGACTACACTTAACAAGTGGCAAAGACAGCTTTCATTACTACCTTCTTTCTTAACCTAAGCTTTTATACTGAGCCATAGAAAATGGCCTCGATCCACAAAAGCTAGAGATCACACAGTGAAGAACGAAAATCCAGAAACCTGTTGGATGCGAGTGCTGTAGACACTGGAGACAGGAAACAGGAAAGGATTCTGCTAAAGCATTAGCTAATTTGGGCCTGCAGAGGAAATGTCAGCCCAAAAGACACTATTGGAAGGGAAATTGATCCCCACAGCACTTAGCCCAGCTTCTATTCTTTTTAAAAGAAATGTTAAAAAGACAAAGAACAGGGCCCCATGAATACTAATGAAGGCACAAAACCAGTTCCATCAACCTTCAGAAGTGACATAACTGCTTTTTTTTTTTTAATGTCATGTTATCAATCTAGAAAAAAAAAGGACTTTGTTCATACTTGGCCACAAATTAACACAAGCTGAACAGCAAACATGCAGAGACCTCCAGAAAAGGCAGATGTTGCTTTACAGAGTAAGCTGCTATGAAGCTTACTCTGGGTTCTGCCTAGGAAGTCTAACCAGTTAAAGACAACTTTTGGGGGGGGGGGGGAGGACAAAACCTTTAAATATAAGGGAATCAACTCAGCTTTTATGCAGTCTCAAAGAGGAAAACCAAAGCTGAATGACTTACCCTGTCCAATATCAAAACTCTTTATACAGCTCGGTCATCAGTCTTTTAGTACTGACAGAAAGAGTCAAAAAATAAACAAATGGCTCATAATAGTCAACATGGAACCAACTGTACATATAATCATGTGATCAGTGACCAGGGCAGTCCTGCACAGCCCTGCATGGTATCTTTGGTAAATGAGCTGGGTCAAAAAGATTGCAAGGCAGAAAAATTAAAACGCAGCTGTACTCTACAATATATGATGAAGTTTATTTTAGATCTAAATGTAAAAAGCAAAAATAAAAATTTAGAAAAAGTCCAGGTTATTTATATGAATTTAAAGTAAGTAAAGATTACTTTAAAAGGACTAATTAGAGGGAGAAAAATGACTAGCTGGACTAAGATTAAGAACTTTCACTGGAGGAAACAGTTAAGAAAATGGAAAGTAAATCACAGAGTAAAGAAGATATTCACAATTGCATTTACTAAGCAGAGAGTTGTAGCCTTAATATATAAAGAGCTACTACAAAGCAATAATAAATCAGGCAATCCAATAGAGACAGGGTAAGTTTGTTTTTTTAAAAAACAAACATGAATAGGTACTCAACATGATTATCAAAGAAACAATGCAATCATACTAACTAGCTCCAGATTAACCAAAAAAAATAAAATAAAATAAAATAAAAAATATATAAGAGAGAGAGAGAGAATATAAAGTGCTGTAGATACAGAATAACTATAATTCTTATAAACTAAGGCCATATAAATGTATGTTCTAGAAAACTCTTTGGTAATACATATGAACTGGAATTGACTACCTGTATACTTTCTAACTTAACATTGTAAATCCTAAATATATACTAATCTTATGTTTACCAAAGCCAGATTCAAGCCTACATTTGTATTATTTGTGACAGTAAAAACACTCACATTCTTAAAGGAAGCATATATACAAACAAGCAAACAAACAAAAACCCCTGTAGAATAGCTATAAAACTAGATGTTAAACAAATGTGATTATTTGACAAAACAGATAAAATATTTTCAGCACCAGGCAAAGTTCTATGGGGCCCCTCAAATATGACTTAAGTGAAATACAGATACCAACGTTCATACAATATGTGCCTTCACACATATAGGTTGAAACAATGGCAAAACTAAATGTCCTTAAACAGAGGTGATTCCCTGTGGTTGGCAGATTTATCTAGAATAAGGGGTCATGAACCTAAGGTACTGGTTGTACTGACTCAGACTAAGAGTTTAGGCAGAGACATATTCAAAGTGGTGACCCTAGACATTCACTACTGAGAACACATGTTCTTCTATGCATAAGCTGTGCTTCAGTAAGAACACAGAAGGGAGAAAGCCAGTGTCAGCCTATTCCTGAACTCTTTCCTCACTTCAGTCCTCTCCTGTCTGTTTTAAAAAAGAGGGAGCAGCATGAGGCGACTGCCAGAAGGGATTTCAGGTTGTTCAGTTCATCACGTGCTTTAGTTTGGAAGGACGGCTTTAGACAATGCCACATACTAAGAATCCATTCTGTTTTGAACACATCCAGATAAGGCGTGCTCTGTGCCTCCCTTGGCATCCCATCCCAACAGCCATCACTCTGAGGATGGCTTTTCCTCAATTTGACACTGCCTAAAATTTTAAAGTATTTCACACGCACTATCTTTTGAACTTTGAATCCACCTTATCATTATTTGTCCCACTCCCACACATGAGAAAATTCAGGTCTAGACTATGAAGAAGTGGAGATTTCTTAACAAATGTAAAAACTGCAAGATTATTTGGCTTTTCCATGCTAGGACTCAGATGTTGGTATGTACTTACCACAGTACATATAGGATAGCAGATAGCTGTTACTGAGCCACTAATCTCTTTCAGTCCCTTCCCACCCTGTAACCCAGAGTAAGTCCAGAATAAGAAATTTTATTTTAGGGTAAATGCAAAGTAAACTCAGAGGACTTATATCTACAGAGAGTTCACGTCATTCCATGTTATAAATCGACTGTGCACTTCTGTAGTAGACATTTGTGAGCTGAGCCAGAATTGTTCTCCTTTTTCCACCAGCAGTACCCAGATTTCCCCCAGGGACTGTCAATCACATTGACCAGACTTCCTTCCCCTGTCTGAAGAACTAGCAAAGAATCTAGGCTGGGCCAATCTAATACTTTTTCCCAGGAATCTGAATCAGTAGTGAGTGTTGAAAGGTTGAAATTGGCCGAAGTTCACTTCTCCCAAGCACAGTCCTTCAGCTTCTCAGGCCTCCTGTGAGCTCACACCCTCAGAAGTTCGCCTCTTTCTTCCTTATCCAGTAGTTGGTTTCTATAGCCTACAAATCTTTGGCTCCCCTAACTTTCTGACAGACAGACTAAAACATGAGACTGTTAGTTCCGTTTATTACACAGGTGGAAATTCCTCAGTGCAATCAGTACGTGGTCATTCTGTGAACTAAGAAAATACTCTTGTTGGTTTTGTTTTGTTTTTAAGTAGCAATTTCTTACTGAGTTGATCAAAGACAGGAATAATACAACCTTCAGAATTTGGGGTACTTTTCTTGGAAAATAGCATTTAAGATCTTGAGGGTGTTTTTGTTTATTTGTTTTTAAGGAAATTAAGAACAAAATCAGAATACTTTAAGCATTTTTAACAAATGCTTACGTCTTAGGAGTGGATATGCATGCACATAAGCAAGAGAGTGAGGATTGGTGGACGTCCCTGGTACCATTCTCATTTGCCTGATGCTCACCAATTAGGTTAGCTGGTTGACTAAGGAGCCTTAGGGATCTTTCTGTCTTTGCATCTCCAATGCTGGGATGACACGCCCACGTAATAATGCCTCAGCATTTTTAGCTCAATTCTGAGGAAAGAACTCAGATCTTCAGGCTTGCAAGGTAGGTGATTTACTGACTAAATCATGCCCCCAACCCTAATAAGGTACTTCACTGTGACATGTCCTTCCTCATTCTTAGGTAGCATAGTATTTACTGGTCCTCTCAGTTCCCCTCCACTCCAAATGAAAAGGAGAACTGGGTGTCATAGTAACTACTTAGACAAAGGGAACTAAAGACTAGTTACTAAACTTATGAGCTTGGTCATCAGAACTTCAAAGATTAAACTTAGAAACTAGGTAAGGGTTAGTATCCTTGTCAGAAATGCTTTCACCAGAAACATTCTAGAATGCAGAGTTTTACATATGGTAACACATGCATATACACAAGTATCTGTGAGAGAACATTCTAGAATGCAGAGCTTTTACATATGGTAACACATGCAAATACACAAGTATCTGTGAGATGAGGCTTAAATCTAAACAAAGCTGCTTGTTTTCCATGCTCATGGGATGCACATGGCTTGGTAGAAATTTTACACAAATTTTTTAGAAATTTAACTGAATTTACACAGGTGAGGGAAAGACTAAATCCTGCAAGCTATCCTTTGTCCTCCTCATGAGCACTACAGCATTTGAGATCTTAAGATTTTCAGATCAAGGATGCTGAAACTATAAAATAAAAAAGAAAGGTGAAATTGTCAGGTTGAAGGTAGCACAGGTTGAGTCCCCACTATCATTTCTTTTGATGTAACAACACTCTATCAGGTGTTTTTCAGAGAATGGCAATGGACAGACTATGGACACTTCTACACTGCCTCAATCCCTGATTTCACAGTTTACAGAAATCACAAATCAGCTGCAGAGGGATACCAGGATCCTCTATTGGGGTTGCTCTACAAAATGAGGAAAGCCTCTGCTTTGTCGCTGTTTTGTTGTGGGGAGAAATATTCCCAAAGAGCAAGCTTGCTTCCTGTACCCTGCAATCTGAGGAGACAATGCATGCACACATGAAACACTACAACAGGAATACAGGAAGAACATCAACTGCCAGATTCAGACCTTCTTCACAAAGCTGCAATTCCAGACAGTTCCCTAGCCACGCTAACACACAGGCACTCGATTGCTTCCTTTCTAGTAATCATCAAATTCTAGACCAAGACAGAGAATGTAATAAAAAGAACCTATCTGTGTAAGATGACTGAAATTCATCTTTTTAGAAAGAACTAAAGAATGAAGTAATCTCTGGTCGTACACTTTACATAAGCAGGCTTTACTAAATGACAATCTCTTTTATTGTTAGTTATGAACACTTGTATTCAAAGAAAAGACAAGATGGTATTTATAAATAAACAAACTCTCTATCACTGTATGTTCAAAAGAAATCCTAAAACATGTGTTTCCTCAACATGGGGTGGGTTGAAGCAGCTCACCATTATATAAACATGCTCTTTTAGTCAGGAATTCCCAAGGACAAAATAATGGATACCTACACTCAATGAAAAGTTAATCGTAGTTTGGTAAAAGTGTGCAACTTACTGAAATGTATTACAAGCTGCTTCCTAAGTTTAGAATGCTTAGAAAAGAGTGAGGCTTATAAAAAAGACATGCAGTGCCATGCCATCTGGTCCACAGCTCCCTCCACAGCCAGTGAAACTTCTCAATCAATGAATCGACACTTAGGCAATATTAAAGGAAATTCCAATGTTGCTGTGGCATTCCAAAACCTAGAACCAGTTTTGCAACTGTGAACTATTTTCTAGTATCAGACAGGCCAGATAATAGTTAAAGTATCTTTTGCTTTAGAACATAAACAATCCAATAAGGTGAAGAGTGACAGAGGAAGACATTTCCAGCCTCCACGAATCAGCACCCGTCTACCCATGCATACATGGAGGGGAGGGGAGAGAAGGGGAGGTCCTAAGGAGGGGAGGGGAAAGAGTACATTTCAAATACCCACTGTCAACTCTAGAAGGGTTTAGATCCCATTCTGCCAACTGTTCCAATGAGTCCACTCACCTTATTGTGTTCATACTTGTATGGGATCTTGAGAGTGTCCATAGCTCTGATCATGGCCTGCATGGCTGTGAAGATGTTCTGATACACAAGCTTGGTAAAGCCCCTCTTGTCTTCATCAGAGTATCCGGACCCATGGATGATCCTCATCTGCTTGATGAAGGTACTCTTGCCACTCTCCCCTGTCCCTGGAATAGAAATGGCAGCAGCATGTTAGATCACAACTGCTTTTCCGGTCTTCCAGATAACAAAGCTAGACACTGGCCTGGATTTCACAGACCCAAAAGTCCTTCGGAGAGAAGCAGCATGCAAAGTCAAAACACTGCCTACAGAGGACACTTAGAGCATCAGGCACGTCCATTCTAAAGGCAGGCAAATGAGCTCAAAAACTATTCTCATCACAGGAAGCCACGGAGCACAGACATATCAAACAGGAACTTGTAACCCTGCAACTCTGAGAAACAAGTGCATCATAGGAAAGAAAAGAAAAAAAAAAAAAAATCACTGACATTTGACAAAGCCCTCCCCTGGGGCATATTTGAAATGCATCCTGCACTCTGGAAATGGCAATATCCTTATACTGACACATTTCAGAAATAAACAAGCAGAGAAGGCCTAAAACCTAAGAAATTTTTCTCCAGCTAGGAACTGGGGCAAAAGTAGACAACAAATTCCTGGTAGACCAGAACACAGGTTACATTCTGGACCACAGTAGCCACAGTGTTTATTTTCAGGGCCTGGTTGGTTGAGCTATATCTCTGTCTCATTTGTGAGAAATAACACAACTCAGAACCTTAGTTGTTGTTACGAAGTTTTGTTGTTAGTAGATGTTTTTCTTCTAGTGGTTTTTATCTTTACCATCTTCAGTATACTTTTCTAAATCTAAAAATGTCACATTTCTAAATGCAAATGTCTTTTCTCAGGTCCTTCTCCACTCCCCAACAATGTAAAGAACATTAAAAACAAAATAAAACAAACAAACAAACAAAACCACACATTCTAGACATTTAAATATGAAAGAACAAAACAAGAATGAAGGCCTTCCTCCCTGCAAGTCTGCTGAGAACAGGGTGGGAAGGAGAGATGGAACAGAGAGAGGGAGGAGACTAAGAGCTAGCAAATCCATCCTCATGCTTTTCTGATGTTTCAATTTTACTGCTCTCTTCATAAACAATCATGAACATTCAAATAAGAACTTTTTTTTTTTTTTTTACCAAAGTATCTTAAATAACAGTCAGACAATACTCAGACCTCAATGAAAGGCAATTCTGAACCTAATGATCTACTACAGGTGGCTTATTTGCTTATTTATTGCTTGCATGTGTGCGGGTGCGCACATGCATAAGCATGCACACACACACAAACATACAGATGGAAGCCCATGGTGGGTGTCAGGAATTGTCTTTGGTCACTCTCTACCATATTCATTGAGGCAAGCTCTTTCAACTGAACCCAGACCTCACTGCTTTCACTAATACAACTAGCCAGCCTATTGTGAAGATTCCCTTTTCACCTTTAGAGCCTTGGAATTACATGCCCACATTTACAAGGGATGAGGATCTAAATTCCAGGTCTCGCACTTGTGTAGTTCAAGCTTTATACGCTGAGCCATCTCCCCAGCCTGCCCTATGAATTTTAATTAGGTGATATAGAACACCTTGAAATATAAATTTAACATTGAAATATAAAAGCTAATTCACATTTTAGTGAGCTTAATTTAAAAGTTATAATGAATATTCTATAATCCCCACATGAATACCAGATATCTGAAAAAGTCTATCTCCAATAGAAAAGCAGCCACAAATTAGTAATCATTATTTATCAATAATTTATAGAAACTAATACCTCTACTCTCTTAAGCAATCAAAAAGATGTAAAAAAAAAAGCTTAGAAAGAAAAAAGAACAAGGAAAGGCAGACTGTAGGAATGACCATCACACCTCTGCCAGTCCTTTACACTACAAAAGCAGCAGAGCTTTTTCCTTAAAATAAATAAATAAAGGTATATGTATGTGTGTGAGTGTGGTTATACACACGCAAACTTGGTGCCCAAGGAGATCAGAGGTATAAGATCCCCCTCCCCTGATCTTTTCAAAATTTTAATTTTTAATGATGTGTTTATGTGTACTGGTGAGGGGAATGTCTGTGTATGGACATATACTCATGAGTGCAGATGCCCAAGGACACCAGAAAGGGAGCTAGAGCCTGTGGATCTGTAATTATAGGCAGTTCTGAGCCACCTAACATGTGCTGGGAACCAAACTTGGTGTTCTCTGGAATGGCAGTATGTGTTCTTAACCACTGACCTATCCCTCTAGTTCCAAGAGAGTTTAATTGTAAAGTTAATGAAAGAAAAAAGCAAAGTGA
>JADRCH010000229.1:2622464-2721057 GCA_019843965.1 Rhynchomys soricoides | reverse complement strand
AATAATAATAATAATAATAATAATAATAATAATAATAATAATAATAATTTATTATTCTCAGAAACAGAGCCAGGGCTCCTTTCTCCCCACCCCCATCTTGCTGGGTGCTGCCCTGGGGGCCACGAGGTTCCCCTGGGGGCCACGAGGTACAGGTTCCATGAGCATCTTGGCCTTTGCCTTATCCTTCAGCTGAGCCATAGCAAGACAGAGGCAGCAGCGAGAAAGCTGGGACACCAGCTACTCAGATGTGCAGTGTCCCCTCCAAGGGACCACAAGCCACGGCCGGATAGTCCCTCCATGTGGCTTTCCTCTCTGGGTTCTTGGCTCTTACCAGACCTTACTACCTACATCTAGTTTACACTTTCAGAAATTGTTCCTGAGTCATCCAGGGGAAATGTGTCAAACGTTTCTGGCCTGAATTGACAACTACAAAACCTAAAGGAAAACTGAGGAGCATTAGGTGACATGCAGGAGAGGAAAGGGGATGGCTCTCTTCCTCCTCTGCCCTGTGCCTATAAGCTTTTCTATGACTTACTCTATGGTTTGTCAAGTACATCATTTTTAGTACCTCACTCTCAAGTCACTCTTTGGGAGGCCACTGTAACGAAGCTAAACAAACAAAATGTGAAAAAGCTCAAACCAGAACTCTGGGCTGAGTCTCCCCTCGGTACTAAGAAACACAAAAATTAATTAAACCTACAATAAATAAACTAGAGAGGGGGTGTGCATCTGTGCACAGGACCCCTCCCTCATTCCCCTTCCCTAATACAAAGAACGTAGTGATGTCTGCTTTCCGTCACCTCTTTTATAAGCAAAATGAAGAAATTTGAACACATCCTTTATACTTCACCAAGCACTCTGAACACACTACCTATCTGTGAAAAGTCAGAGGCATGTATACCTGTATCATCATACGACTGGACATGTCTCCTCAGAACATTGAATAACATTTAACCAGCAAGTCAGCATATGGGAGAATGTGAGAAGCATAGGAAGTCCGTTTTCTCCTCCAGCAATTCACTATCAGCATGTCTCTTCAACATGTCTCTAGAAAAGTTGCTTGTATCTTAGAAACATACACTGCATTTCTTAGGACAGCTCCTCAAAGTACTTAGACTTAAGAACCATGCTATCTATTAAAATGCTATTTCATCTAGCATGTATATTTGACTGCCAGAACACTATGCTTTTTCTTCCCTACTCCCTGAACCTGGATGAAGGACAGAAAGCAATCCCTACTTCACTTGGCATCACGATCAATCAGAACAAACATTAAACACACATTTAACACCCTACAAGAGAGGACATGGCTGGGTAGGCTGGTTGGCTTGCACCATCTCTCACACACACACACACACACACACACACACACACACACACACACAATTTTCACAGTTCAGGTTTTCTTTGTCAAGATCTTTTCAACACAACTAAAACCTACATATAGAGCCAGCCACAAATTCATATTTTTAATCCAATTCACAGGAAGCATCCATACACTTATGTTAATTATTCTGCCAATTTGCATGATGTGATCTGCAAATGGTTCTGTCAACATTATCTTAAGGGTCATGAATTAGCATTTGTTACAGAAAGCAGTCATAGATTTAATGGTTTGCTCTCTAATTAGCATTTTTGTTGAAGTAATCATAGACTCATTGATTCTGTCTCTCACACTCAAACTACCTTCTTGGACTACTCTTTTATCAAAAGAGCTGCCAAGGGACAATCACACATGCACAAGCATCCCTCAGTGCTCTACTACTATACTGCTACTATAATGTAGCTACTGCTGTGCCTGCTCCAAAGAACTCTGGTGTCCCATGTACATACAAAGATCCAGCAAAACAAACACTAACATTACTAGGAATTCTAGCGGTCCACTTATCCATCCTCTTTACTCTCAGGGAAAAGCAGAAAATAGACCTAGGAGGACCTCTCACAGGCTGAAGACCATCCACACCACTTCTAGGTGTTTTTAGAATCTGTAGATAAAAGAGAAATTCCAAAATACAGTCTGGAAAACTGTAGCACTGAAGATTATACAATGAATAGACTTATTTCATCCATCCTGCCATGGCCTTTCATGACTGTATTTGGAGATTCTGAAGTCTCCATCTGAAGCCCTTGATGAATATAAAGGCTGAGGCCAAATGCCCTGACCCCACCCTCCTGCTTGGTCAGCTCCCAGATAAAGGGAGAAAAACAAGGCTTCTGACACTGCATTACAAGTCAGGTTACTTGTTTCAGATCTACTGGGTTAAAGCAGAATATAAAGCATGAAATCTCAGGCCCAGCAAGCTGAACATGGGCTCCTTCTGTATCACCTCAGATAAAGTAGAACCAGATACTTCAAGGACGAATTCCTAGCAAGGAGCACATCAGTCACCTACAACCTGCAAAGAATTAACGGTAAGCTGTAAGATGAATGTGGTCAAACCCTAAGCCAAATGCAATCCGTGTGCTGTCCATGCTTCAGGCAAACTGCTTTCAAGTGCACATTCTGCCTTTTGAGTTTTCCTCCATTCACACAGGAAACCGAGCGGCTCTGACAGCACAGTCACTCAAACTTTCTCTTCTTCACAAAACTGTCCTGCAAGGTAAGGGCTGGGTGTATTTAATCATTTATCCCCAGTGTAGTCTTGTAGAAGATACTAGACAGTTTTTTAAAATATAGCAAAAACAAAAAACCAAAAATCAAAACAACAACAAAAAACTAACTGAATTTGGTATCACCAATTATAAGTAAAAACTAACTGGACCAGGAAGTGTAGTAATAGCTAATCCAGTTAATTTGTTTTCAACAAAAAGGTACACAAAGTACATTGAAAATTTAGCTATTTACTGGAAGTATTTTGGAAATTGTGTGGCCTTAGGTTTTCCAAAGAAGTTAAAACCTCACAGAAAGTTGTCTGATAGGCACTATAAGGCTCATCAAAGTGTGTATATGTCCTCAGAAGTGAGTGAGTGAGTGAGTGAGTGAGAGAGAAAGAGATAGAGACAGAGACGGGGAAGAGAGACAGAGGGTGAAACAAGAGACAGACAGACACACACACACACAGTAAGACTCCTCTGGCATGTCCACATGTACATATGTATGCCAATAGACAACATCAGGCAGTGTTCCTCAGACATAGTCATTTTTTTGAGACTACGTCTCTTAGGCTGGAATTTGCCAAGTAGGTGAATGTGGCTGGCCAGAATGCCCCTGGGATCCTGCATGTTCAAAGAACCAATGCTGGGATGAAAAGCACGTAGGACCACCACTGACTGGCTACACCACAGAGATCAGACTCCGGTCCTCATGTCTGCAAGGTAAACACTACAAACTGTCCTATCTCCCAGCCCCAACACTCTTTCTGAGGTGTGCCCATGGTGAGCTTCTGAGCATGTAAAAAAAAACATCAAAAGCTAGGCATGGCTACCAATACCCGTAATATAGCCCTTAAGGAAGCAAAACCTAGAACTTCAAGAACGATCTATTCTACAAAATGAGTTCTAGGCTACCTGACCTACTCAGCAAGACTGTCTCAAAGAAACAAAAAACAATGAACAATAAAACTAGTATCAGTGTGTTACATGACCTTCTAAATATACTAAAAAGTTCTGAATGGATAAACTTTTAAATAGCAGCTGAGCTATAGCTAACTTTTTAATTAGAAAACTAGTTACAGTTTGGAAAACAGAAAATATATGCGACTCTTAACAGTAAAGCCTTTTGGGGAGTTCTTCATGCCCACCTTCCCTCCCTACAAGCCTACTGGTATTATTTCAGAGAAAAGTTTCAAGCCTAGAACTCACTGGTTTTACAAAGGAGGGAAGTGACATTCAAGAAATCTTCTATTTGACAATCAGGAAGAAGACAGACTAGAGCCTACCACAGTCTCCTCTCTGTGAAAGACCCCTGATCATATACCTCATCGACTGAACTCTCCTCTTCCTTACCGAAGTTATAAATACTCACTAGAAAATGCTTCTAAAATAGAACATTTTAAATATTTCCAAGCAGTTTCTTTTTCTAGGTGTTGTTGCTGCTGCTGCTGCTGCTGTTGCTGTTCTTGAACAATGGTGCATTGTTTCTACTTGCCATCTGCGGCAACTATCCCATGATGCTAATTGTGGTTTTGGAATTATTCATACCAAAGGCTATCATAAGGATGTGCAATACTTAACAATTCCTCTGGCATAAGACATTCTGAGGATTTCCAGCTTTTTGACTTGCACAAAGAATGAACTGATGGCCTTCCTAAAGAGAGCTATGGCTAACTCCACTTCCTTAGAGGGACAGCGCACACAGCGCAAAAATGCAACCTCTCGGGTAGCATTGGGTTCTACAGCTATGACCCTTGCTCCCTGTGTTCCACCTCCAGCACTCCATTTTTAAATACCTAAAATTTAAGAAAACACACACACACACACACATAAAATTTAATTTTTATATTCATTATGAGAAAAAACATGTTCCAAACTTTTCTCATCTGTAGATTCTCTGAATTTATCTTTACTTAAAATTTTATTGAAGGAGCTGTTTGTTTTGTTCCATTGAAAAGTTTTGTTTTGGAGGTGAAACCAGTGCTTGGGTCAAGCATTTTCTGGTCTCACAGTTTTCTTTTTATTGACTGATTTAAAGTTGCTGTATAAATTTATCGTTTGTATCGTTTACTCAACTGCTTTCCTCTGAGTTCTCTTGGTTGTTTATTATTAATACCCAAACTTGAGGGTGTTATTTTAGCTTTTCTAAAAGGGTTACACTTTATACTTATCTTACTTTATATTAATGTATGATGGGTAATTTAATACCTCAACAATTTTCTCCAAAATTCAACTATATCGGAAAGCCACACTGGCACAGAGATCCTTCCAACCATAATGAAGTGTCCAAGTTGAGTTCAGCATTACTACACATCCCTTAGCACCTGCCTGTAAGTGCTGAGGGATAAATACAGGGCCAGAGGTCGGGAAAGTGCTCGTCCACACTTAAGACGACCTAGGTTGGAGTCTCAGCACCACATAAAACAAGCATAGTAACCCACGCTATAATCCCAGAACTTAAGAGCCAGAGTTAGGAGAATCAGAAAAATCAAAGTAATCCCCAACTACTTAACAAGCCTGAAGCTACCCCAGGATATATGAGACTGTGTCTCAAAAATAAATAAATTAGCTGAATTATGGACCATATTGAGTCTTCTAATACTACCACTGGTAAATCCATTCTGTTC
This sequence comes from Rhynchomys soricoides, assembly GCA_019843965.1. Lineage (NCBI taxonomy): Eukaryota > Metazoa > Chordata > Mammalia > Rodentia > Muridae > Rhynchomys > Rhynchomys soricoides. The sequence continues at coordinate 2,715,838 of JADRCH010000229.1, read as the reverse complement.
CTTCATTTCCTTCCTGGTAAACACAGAAATGACACTTTTATCACTGACTTTTGTTGACCACACATTTATATAATAATGGATTCTAAAGAAAGGACAGCAGAGAAAATACTCCATAATGTTAAAGATCCTAATTTCTTCTCAGTTTTATAAACCTATTCACATGATATATACTATGACCTGTAACCTACTCTGGGATATGGTATATACTATGGAATTATTAACTACTGGGACATGCTATATACTGTATATCCATTAACTACTCTGGGACATGGTGTATATTATGCATCTATTAACTACTCTGGTTCCTCCTATTGACAACTTTATGGCTACAGGTAAGTTCATGCTCCACAAGCCTACCATGATCTCTGCAACTGCAGTTTTCAATCTCTCTCTCTCTCTCTCTCTCTCTCGATCACATATATATGTCATATATCTATATTAGTTATAGATATCTATATTGTCTTCTTGCTGTATACACATGAATACATGCCTTTTCCCTCCTTGTCTGGCATTTGTCACAGACTGTGCCATTAACGCACACTCTGAAGTGCAATTGCAAAACCACTATGAGAGATGCATTCTTATTATAAATCTTAGCAACTTCAACATACGATATTTTTCCTTATGAGAATTTTTACTTAAATGATGCACTTTTCAGCTCCCATTTTGCATATGTGAACTTCTTCTATCACGACTGTCTTGCTTTAGAGGCATTATTAAATTAAGTAAGATTACCTGACCACAAATACTGATTTTACTACAGTCAGTTAGATAATTGGGATACTCCTAACAAACTGATAGCATACACAGTGTGGATACATGAGCCAAAGGCATGGTTAGCATCACAAGGCACAGGTATAAAGAATATGCAACTTAAGATACGTTATTCATTTCTGGAATCTCCCACTTAGTACTTTTAGGCCCCAGTTAATTTTGAGTACATTAAGCTACACAAAGAGAAATCCCAGATTAAAGGGGTGAAATGCTAGGTTTCAATTAGTTAATCCATGTTAAAGTGTCTGCGACATTAAAAAAAAAAAAAATCAGCATACACTTCCTAAAACTTGAATGTAAAATCAAGTGGGAAAATGAGAAAGGACTAATACAGGCTGGCTAGAATACCAAACAACTCTGGGAAACATTATTTGAGTCAAGTATTTTTAAAAGTCAAAACTGTCCAAAAAGATGCAAGACGAACAAACCAACACAGGAGCATATAGTGCTGTACCAAAAGGTTCTGAGAATTCAGGTGGGGAGTGCTCTCAGTGTGCATCCAGCATTAGTTTCCTCACCCCGCTAGTCCCAGCACTGCACAAATTCTCTACTCACCACAGTAACTGTGTAATGATCCCCAGCTCAAATCATTCCTTCATTTTATTGAACCTGTATAAGGTTTCTTTCAGACTTCTAGGATACAAGGTTCTTGTTGCCTTCACAAAGAAAACATCAGAGTTGGGCATAGCAATTCTCTCTTGCAATTCCAATACTCCAGAAGTGTAAGAAAAGACACTGTGAGTTCCAGGCAACATGACTATCCAAAATGATATCTTATCGTGTAAACTTTTCCTTGGGAGACAAGGCACCTGAAACAGACCAAAGTAACCATTCTGCTCAAGTATAGCTTGGTGAACTAATGAGTTGAATTGTGGTAAAGAAAAGGAGCATGGGTCACTTCTGAGCCACTACATCACTAAAGATCCTGACTATATATCTCTAGGCAAGGGCAGGTCCCTTCCCAACACTATAACAGAAAGTTAATGACCCCACTCCTGAGCAGGTCACCTGTAGGTAATCACAGCTACTGAGTGTTTAAGAGGGCAAAGAACCATGCTATGCCCAGAGGTCAGCATCTATACATACAAATGTGTACATGACATATGATGACAGATGAATAAAATATCAGTTAGAGATGGGTACAATGCATTTAACAATTAAAACTGATGAAACTGGTTTGGCATGGTAGCACATGCCTTTAATCCTAGCACTCAGGAGATAGAGGCAGGCAGATATCTGTGAGTTCAAGGCCAACTTGGTTCAGACAGGACTAGATAGTGAAATTCTGTCTTTACCAAACAAAAGAACTGCTGCTTTCAGAGACCAGGGAACAACTTCCTTAAAAGGCACAATGATACTAATATCTGAATATTCAAGATCCCACCACAGCATTATTAAGAAATACCATTCCAGGCTGTGGAGTGGCTGATGTGAGATCAGGGTGGGAAGGGGCTTAGCTGTCAGGTTTAAGGGAAGGTAAGAAGGCTGGTATGGCTAAGACAGGTATGTCAAGAAGGAGGAGGGACACAAGGGGAGAGACATGGGATGCTGAGACGGGGTTCAAGGTACATAGAGTATTACAGCTCAGGAAATGAGTTCGAAAATGCTTTAAATACACTACACAACTTTGAGAGTCTTGAAAGGTAAAGGACATGGTTTTCGTGTTCAGAATGAGTGGTAAGGCCAAGTTAGTAGGGTATTCCAGTGATCCAAGCCAATAAAACAATGGAAATTTAGACCAAGATGGCAGTAGGATGGATATGTAATACTCAAGGTTAGAGATAGATGAGATACCGGTGGTGAGGGTTCAAACTGGAAGAAACCTAGAATTCTAGCTGAATACAGACAATGCCCTCTAGAGAAGCCTAAGGTGGGGGTTGTGGAGATGAGGTGCACTCAGCCTGAACTCTGAACTCATTCCAAGGAAAAGCCTTATCTATACCTGTAAGGACTCCAGCACTCATGTAGAGGCCACCTACCCATTGCCCAGAGGACGTGGTTTATATCTTATATACTCAAACAAAGGCAAGTACATGGCTGTGACTGAGCTCCTTCTGTTAATGGATGAGTCAGAGTGACTGCAAACCCAGGGTTACAACTTCATTTCCTAGGAGATAAATATCCTTAGCTAAAGAAATTATTTTGATCTCTAAGTTACATACACACATTTATTTACAATGTGACACCATTGCTACATAACCACTTCTTCGGAGAAAACAAGTACTTCACGAATGTTATTTGGAATGCATGAAGTGATCATAAAAATACCAAGTCAAAATAACTACATCCTAAGAAAAGAGAACTCTTCAGACTAAATATTCACCTACAGAATTTAGAATTCATTTTTTTACATAAAATAAAAAACCTTAATTTATTCTATCCAGACTTTTAGGTTACACATAAATATACACTTTTAAAATTGAAGTGGGTGGAAAATAGAAAGATGTGATTTAGAAAACTATGTTCAGCCCCCAGTGAGCACTTCCTTAGGACAGAGGGTTCATGTGGCCCTTCCTGAAGCAAGCAACCTGTCTGCAGCAGAGAACAAGGTTCAAGGTGGACCTAACATACCAATTTCCATTTTCACATTCTTCAGATCAGTCACAAGCAAGCATGTTGCAGAGCCGGCTTCCACCTCAGCCGGGACCTCCTAGCCCTGACGCATAACAACAACCCACATGCCCTCCATACGCTGACGGCGAGCAAATGGACCTGAGGAATGTTCAGGTCCTCTCTAGCTTCAGGTTTTACTACTTCCCTTCTCTGTATGTTCTTTTACAACCTTAGATAGTACTAGTTATGCTTTTCTCATAAGGAAATTTCAACCTATTATTTAATATATGCTCAAATAACAACTCAAAGGAACTAAAACTATCGTCTTCTTTCAAGGTTACCATGTCCAATAGAAATGAGTCACTTTGAGCCTGTAAAAATAATTATCTTTTGAGGTAGGGGAATTATTAAAGTGCAAGAGGGAAAAGCCAATCCAATTAAGAAAGGCAATGAGGATGTCTCAATAACTAGACAGGAGCTCAGATTGTAGAATAGGGCTTTTTTGTGAACCCCAATGATTTCAAATGGCACTAAGAATACTAGGAAGGACTTGTATGTGCTTCAAGACTGCCTAGCAGAGATGTTACAGAATAATTTGAAAAATAGAGTATGCTATGGAAAAGCAGAATTGCTAAATCCACTCCTACACATCAATTACTGTCCATGTACCATCTGAGATCAGTTAAAGTGAAAATTAATCTTAAATAGAACCTGGTGACACAGACCTATAGTCCCGACACTTGGGAGGCAGAGGCAAGAAGAATTGAGTCCAAGGCCAACCTGGAAAACTAGGGAGAATGTCTTGCAATCAAAGCCAGGCAGCTGAGAAGATGACTCATCAGCAAGGTGATTCCTGCACAAGCATGAGGATCTGTTGAATCCCTAACACAAACATGACAAAAGCTGGGCACACCAGTGTGTACCTGCAATCCCAATGAAGGGAAGGCAGAGACAGAATGATACACAGGGCTTGCTTACCCGGCAGAATAGCCAAATTGATGAGCTCCAGGTTCAGTGAGAAGCACCGTATCAAAAATAAGGCAGAGAGCAACTAAGAAAGATGCCAACATCTACCTCTGCCCAGCCACAGTGCATCTGTACCCTCCCACACACACATGTGCAGGCACACATGAACAAACAGCAGAGAAAACAACAACACAAAGCAAACAAAGACAGAAACAACAGAAGAATGTTCCCTTTGGAGGGGACTGCAGAGCTCATCCTGTTATCTACCCATGGCTTCCCAATTCCATTCACCAGCTACTGATGTTTAAGCCTGGAAATATACTACATATTGAATGGAATAACTGATAAAATATTCTACCTATTTCCCACAAAGCATTTCCCACAAAAATGTGCTATGCCTGTGGAGACAGGAAAGCAAGTGTTCCCTGATGATGTCAATCCTCACAACCTACTGCTCACCAGAGCACTGAGGAAACAAAGACAACCAGTAAACAGACACTGTCTCGAGATACGTGTGTGTGTGTGTGTGTGTGTGCGCTGTCTCAAGATACGTGTGTGTGCGCGCTGTCTCAAGATATGTGTGTGTGTGTGTGCGCGCGCGCACGCGCGTGCACGCACACATACATAGTTAAGGTAATTAAAAGACTGCTGTCTTACTGCATTGTAACAAAATAAACTTTTAAAAAATAGCAGCATAACTGAGATGATACACATACCACACAACATATCCATCTAAAGTATACAACTTGACGCTAACATATTTACAGGTATGTATAACCTGGGTGATGACCTGGAAGAACACTCTCTTCTGAGAATCTCACTTCTAGTGAGCTGTCAGAAAACCTTAACTCTAGAAATATCAGACTAGTTAGCTATATAAGCTTGCTGCTAAGTGAACTTCTTTGCTCCTTAGCATTTTCTTCTGCTTTAATACATTAAAGTGAGTGTAATTAACACCCTAAGAGGTATCAGTGACATGAATGGGCAGGTCAATTTTCCAAGAAAGTCCCAGAATAATGAAATGCACCCCCTCCTCCAAAAAAAACCATTCCTGTTGTGGTCCAAGCAAAATGTGTAGATCTGAGTTGTGAAGTGAAATGGGCAAGAATCAAGGACTTGACCCTGAAAGGACAGGCCGTGGCTGCACTCTGTGTACAGCTGAGGGCGAGAGAACGGCACAGCTCCATGGCAGGAGTTTGGGAAAACAGTAGAAGGGAATGCCAAGGAAAACCTGGCTTACTGGGAAATGTGTTGCTTTGGTAAGTGCATTCACCTATAGGACACAGAAACTGTAGAAAACGGAAACGAATACAGCTCTAAAAAACCCGCCTCCTGTGCCTAAGGAAGAGAAGCAAGTGGCTGAACATTCAGCCAGGGGCCAAAACCACCATTGACACAGGTTTAAGATGGGCCTGAGAAGCCCCACTGTCGGTCTGTGCAAAGAAGAGGGTGGGGACCTGCCCAGGAACAGATGAAGTAGATCTTGTCTCCTGGGTCACATACCTCATTCACCCCTACTGTTCTCTTGTATCAAGTGTCCCTATGCAGTAAAGGACTGTTGAGGATGGTCTGAGAAACACCAATACTGACACTTATCAAATGCATGTTTTATGGCAGTGACCACTGATTTCACCTCAGAAGCTCCACTGGGCAAGAAGTAAATTTCTAAATTCTGTTAATGTGGGCAGTGGCTAGGCATGAGTCATATATGCCTTAAGTTTGAGCAGAAAGTATGTCCTTGAATCACAAAGAACAAAACATGTTTCTTCACACCTCCCAAGCTAGCTTAGTCATCTTACTTGAAGTCAATTATTTTGACTAAAGTTAACTAAAACTTTGGAAGGGGCACAACTGATATCCCAAACTACTGCTGAACGTAAATTCATGTAATTTTACTACTTTGGGACAGAATAAACCATAAATGATTCAAAACACTAAATAAAATCCACCCTCTTTTCTCTCCCAATTTATCCCCATAAACCCACAACCCAAACTACAAATCACTTGGGTGGTATCATTACAGAAATTTAATTTCAACCTAATTTTAAACTAATTAGACTGCCCTACAAAAATTTTAAGTCTCAAATATGCTGCATAAAAAGAACACTTAGCTATGTATCGGGTACTTTGAGACACTGTTACTGAATTCTTATCCACATTAAGAATGACAAGATAATGTGCTAAGCTTAAGCCCATACTTACTGTTTTCAAGTAAATCAAATAAATTATCTCTGGTTGTATTACTTCCCATTTAGGATGCCCTTCTACTTAAAAGATCAGGCTGGCCATATAATTTATCATCCCTAACAGAAAACTTTTAAAAGTAAAGCATATTACTAAACCATGCCAGAACACTACGTATAAAGCATGGTAACACTGCCAAACTCAAATGCATATGTGAGTACCCTATTGATGGAATATCCTGGAACTAAAGAGATCTGAGGAGTGCACAAAAGTACAAAGCTTCTTTCATACAGGTTATAGGATGAGAACAAGTAAGATCACTCAAAGCAACACATACACACACACACACACACACACACACACACACACACACACACACAGGTAGAAGAGCAGCACACCCACAAGTGTTGTCTGCCTTACAGACCCCAGGCTGGCACCTTAGCTCTAGGAAAAAGAGATCACTTTGTCCGGTCTTTGTCTACTTTTATGTAATACCTTATTATGTGACTATAAAACAAAAGTCAGTAAAACTAGCTAAAAATTGAGAAAGGAAATTTAGTTGGAAATTAGAAGAATATACTAAGAAATCCTATTTAGAAATTAGAAGACTGTATTGCTTTTCTCATTGCCGTGACTAAATAAATACTTGACAAGAAGCAACTTCAGGGAGAAATGGTTTATCCGGTTTTCAGTTTGAACAGGTTCAGCCCGTCACACTGTCACACTGCTCATGCAGTCAGGAAGCAGAAAGTAGTGCCAGGCTATAAAACCTTAAAGCCAGCCCAAGGACTGACTTCCTCCAGCAAGGCTGCACCTGCCAAAGGTCCAGCAACGCCAGCTGCAGAACAAGAAGTCAGGCACATGATGAACCTGTGGGGGACATTTCATTCACACCACAGCAATGACCAATTAAGTAATTCTGTATACATGTAACAGAAAGAGTCCACAGAAATGAAATGCCACAAACATTTACCACTGTGTCAACTCTTGTCACGGTGAAAATCTGAGAAGCATGTGAATTCCCATAAACATATTTACAAAAAAATGAAAAGATCTGAAAGCAATTGAGGGATAGAGGGAAGGAGGGAGAACAGATACGTAAAGCATTTGAAAATTCTCTCCGTAAAAAGGAGAAAGAGGCTGGGATGGAGTTCCATCTGTAGGAGAGCTTGCCTACATGGAAGCTCATGGGTGTGATCTCCAGGACTGCAGGAACGAGGTGCTGTGTACACATATAATCCCATCACTGACAAACTAGAGGCAGGAGAGTGAGAAGTTCAAGGTTATCTTATCTATACAGGGCCAGAAGGGATTATATGAAAACTTGTCTATTAAAGCCAATAAGGAAAAATGCAATCAAAATTATTTTAATGACTAATTCAAAAATGTCGTCCTCACTAATAGAAAGATAATTACAAGTCATACAGTGGTAATGTGCTTTTCACTTGTTAAACTGGCAAGGGCCTTTATTTTTCGGAGCCAAGATCTCACTATACAATGCCTAAGGCTGGGATTACAGGTGTGCAGCAATGCTGTCTGGATGGGAACCATTCTGAAATGATGACATACAGGATTCTGAAATCTGAGCACAAAGTGGCATTCTACACACCAGAGGGGGAAGCACAGGTGTCTACAACGCTCTTCAAAGAACCCAAGTCACAGAGTCTTGGTACATTAAAATACCTCTGCACATTTCTGCGTTGGCAATCACACTCTAAGATACTTTACACAAGGAAATACATAGTTAGAAAGTTGGCTACAAGATAAAGTTGGCTACAGTTAATTAAAAACATTAAAAATTAAAATCTAAACATTTAACAACTGAGAACAGTAAGTGATAAACCTGTATGATTTACAACCATGGAAAGTAGTATCTGCTGTACTTCACTAAAGAGGAAAGTGGGGGCTCAAGGTCCTTACGTAAACATGCTAAATATGGATCTCTCTCTCTCTCTCTCTCTCTCTCTCTCACACACACACACACACACACACACACACACACACACAACATTACACAGAAGTGGGCAGGGTGTAAAATTTACAACCAAATCTTCTAATAAAGTGTACACGTGGTAGGATGAGAAGTCCTTGTTGTTTCCCTCTGCTAACTTATGTTTTCCAACTTTAACAAATTTCAAAAGTACGACTTTGTAAAATAAAAATGATGTTAAAAATTCAGAAGACTACATTCTGCCTCATTAAAGAGACTACATTGCAGTGTGGCAGGCACAGTAACAGACCTAAAGAATATGACTTCCATGTCAGAAGACTGCAAACATAATATGGTTAGAGTACTGATGACTTCCAAAGACCCAGTCTTGTGAAAATAAAAAATAAAATAAATAAATAAACAAACAAGAACGCCTCAAGATGGTCATGTATCTAAAACATGATCATATTAGCACATCATATGTAGGACGGCAGAATATATCACCAGTTATTTGTTATAAGTTTACAGTGATTAATCGTCACTCGACTCTATGAGCACCATGATGCCATCACAAAATGGCTGTCTAGGCAGAGCATAAATGAACAGGCATACACATAGATTAAAGCCACAGTCCTTATGTTACTAGTCCCCGTTCTGATCAAAGAAAACACAAAATAACACATTCCCATTGTTTCTTGTGAGTCACCCAAAAGTAGGAAGTGAGTACATCCTCAGTAAGTACGGTACCTTAATTACAGGTAGACTCAAAGAAAAGAGATTGGTCATAATTATCAGGCTTGTCCAACCCCTAATCCATGTCACAAAACTTTTAAAAAAGTAAAAAAAAAAAAAACAAAAAACAAACCACTTGAAAAGAAATTTACTAAAGTGTGTTTAACTGCTTGAAAACTGTGAGAATACAAGCAATAAAAGTTTTTAAGTATTTTACAAGTTTTGAATGGGTACTTATTAAATTTTAAACAATCTTTACAAATCTGGATATTTATTACCAACTACTACCCTGCTGGTTTTGCATTGTGTACTGTGAGATCACCAGAGTGCCAGTTTCTTCTCACTGACGACAGAAGTGGATCAACACCTATGGGCTGACAGCATAGGCACAGAGCACAAGGCCTCTCTGAGACTGCAGACTTAGCAGGGTAGCAGCTATACTCCTGAAGCTCCGTTTGCAGGAGGCCTATGTGCTGCAGTCAACAGGAACAATGAACAAGTAACCTTAATGGCAGTTATCTGAAATCACAGAACCCATTTCTCTTCAAAAGCTCTCAAATCAACCCAAACCTGAAGGTTATTCTAACCCATGGAACTAAGGAAAGAACCCTCAGAGGTTTTGGTTCTTAGACCAAACCTAAACCTCATGATAATTTTCAAGCCAACTTACAAATCACAAAGCAGAGATGTTTACTAGTGTCTATCGTCATGAGCTCATTATGCCTTGACAAAAGGAGAAATAGGACACATCATCTTGGTCAAAGATGTGACAGGGTGAGCAAAGACCTTTTTCTAGCACTAACACATGTGGTTTTGACCCCAGCCTCATAGTGCACAAATGTAACCCCAGCACTCAGGCAGCTGAGGCAGGAGACTAAGTGTCTGAGCTACATAGCAAGTTCTAGGCCCATTAAGTTTCTTGTGAAACTGCTACACAGTGAAAGTTTGTCTCCAAAAAAAAAAAAATCACCTTTGAGCAGTCTCCAATTGAAAGCCACAATTCCTTCATATATTCAATAAGCTGAGCTGATAAATTCAAACACATTTCTTTCTACAATAATATAAATCTCTACTATATACAAAGCCACCCATGATTAAAGCTTCATATGAGGCAGACTGTCATTTAATCCAGTCTTGAAGGTATTCCCATCACCCCTGTGCCATCAAAGTGCCTCATCCTATATTCAGTTCCCCCCAACACTGCTAGACACAAAACTCATAACCCGCCCCTGGAGCTCCATCCATATATATCCTTTCATAGAAAGCCTTTTGGTCGCCATCTCTTCTTCTGCTAAGATACTGTTCCAACCTCACTCATTGTGGTGCAAAAAGAAATCTGTCTGCTATTCTGACACCAACTTCATTTGCTCAATGTAGGAATAGCTACATTGAAGTGTAGCTAATCTTCACAGCAAATTAGCAATGTAGAGGACATTTGTCTCTTTAAAGCCACTACTAATCCAGGGCTTCATACTGGTGACAGGTGTGATGAGAACACTTCAATGATTCCAGTATCCAAAGTCTAACAAAAAAGGCTTCATGGCACAAGTCTTCAAATCTAGAACTCAGGGGGCTGAGCCAAGATAGTTCAAGGTCTATCTGAGCTGAAGACTGCCCAAAATAAAGATGAAAACAAGGGTTAGAAAGTTAGCTTGTAGCTCAGTGGTATAGTACTTAGTTGACATGCTGCAGGTCCTGAGTTCAACCCTGAGTGAGTACTGAAAGTTTTACTAAGCTTTCAGTTATCCAGTTCTTTTCAGGGACACTTAAGTAGCTGGCCAAAGAGGCACATCCAATCGGCAGAGGTGAAATTTGCTGGTCCAGACTGTAGAGGGTTTCAGTCTTCCACTGGGAGAACTCAGCAAGGCATTTGGAGAAGAACAAGGTCTATTTGTTTGTCAGTTTTTTTGGTTCCTTCTGAATCAATTTGCACAGTACAACTTCCTTATTTATTTACCTGAAGTATTGTAATTCCCAGAATATGAGGAACACCCATATTCCAATGTAAGCACAAAAATACTACAAAGCCAAACACAAATTGTTTCCTGCAGTATTCACTGGAAACCAGTCACCAGTTTTCTGTTTCTAGTTTTCTGTTACATGTTATCATTTCTTCCTTAAAGGAAGAAAAGCATTTGATTTATTTATTTATTTTTGAGGCAGTCTTACCATATAGACTCCAGCTACTCTGATACTCACCATGTAACCTAGACCGATGCTGGGCTGATGGCAATCCTCCATGCTCAGTTCCCAAGTGCTAGGATTACAAGCATGGACCCCCAAAACCTTGGACTGAGACAGGAATGTTTTAATGAAAATTTACTTATCAGCTTCGCAAATTCAGCACTTCAAAAACAGACAGAAACTGTAAAACTGCTTTATTCAAAGTATATGTGGCTTTTTAAAAAAGCCAAACATGCTTGAAAGGAAGGTAGAAAAGGCTTAGTTCCCTACTTTGTAAAATGTTTAATTACCTAGGTTAAAAGAAAGATGCATACTCCAGAATGAAAATATCCTCTCAGGGAAAAAAGTAGTTGCCCTAATTATTCATGGATGATCTAATTAACTGCCATTCACAATTCGCTAAAGCTATTAATAAACTGGAAACTGGGAAATGGATAATATGAACTTATAGGACTATTAAACATAAAGGCAGCCAAGAATTGGTATCTTAAGAATGTGAACTTAAGGCTTTATCTAGGGGGTCTCTAAGGGTCTAGCTTTTCTTCGTTTGTAAATGAGGAAACTGAGGTCTACCAATGTGAGAGAATTACCTAAGTTTGTATCCTCCAACTAATTTCCCACCACTCAAGCAATTACCACACATCTTGAACTGCATGCACTCACTTATCAGGCCAAACAGAATATGCTAGCAGGCCCCACTGCTATCAGTAGAGGAAGAGAGCTTCAGAATCATTCTTCAACAGTTCATAGAACAAAGTACTGGGGGTGGGGGTGGGAGGGGGAGCCAACTGGTACAGAGAAAAGACCAAACTCTGAGGTGGTGACATCACTAACTAAAGAATGACAACCCCACTGCTAGCTGCCATTGCCTGGACAGGGGCAACAGAAATGAAGACAAGGGAGCACCTTTGTGTCTGATGCGTGTAGAAAACGAAGTTCTGGGAATTTCAAGGTGAGCAACATATCCTTATTAGTAATCTACCTGAAGACAAAAGAAGCTTTTTGCTTGAACCATCAGCCAAAACAGCAGAGTAACCACATGTTAATACAAAATGGAGAATAAACAGAACCAACATCTTGCCCAGGTTTCCCTAGCAATCTTTTCTTACTAGTCCAAACCTTAAGAAGCTCCACTTCAGAAAAAAAAAAACAAAAAAAACCCAAAAACCACATCAGGAATAGGTCATGAGTGCTGAGCATCACAGACACAAAAACAAACAAGCAAGCAAGTCCAGGCTCTACCACGGGACTGCTGGGAAAATCAGACTTCCAGAGTAAAGCGAAGATGAACACATTAGGCTAGACTTGTCTGCATCGAGGCAGTTCTTCGTTTTTTGGTGACAGTGTAGCTTCACAGCAGACCTGGAAGAGGCCTGGAAGCAGGGTCTGGCTCTAAGGCTCAGAGCAAACCAGCTAACTTCTCTCTGCACCACCAGTCCCTAAGGATGCCTACCTCAAACCTTTTGTTCACAGATGAAACAGAACTGAGGCCTTAGCCAAGAGTGCTACTGCATGGTAAAACTCCGACACCATCATGGTAAACAAAGCACAATGTAACCTCATTTGCCCTCTCGGCAATACCAAACCCCTCCCCGTAAACAGGCCTGGCTCTTTGGGCCTATGGCCCCTTTTCCTGCTCCCTACTTCCTTTACCCACATATCCCTCTGTCTAGCATCGCCTCCCTCATTCTTGTCCTTTAAGTTGACCAACTCACTTAAAGCCAGTTGGCTGCTGTTTCTACGTCTATTATATGATTACATTTAGATTATAATTACTTATGTAACAAGAAAGACATTTGTTTACTGGAAGGGAGCGATGGTCCAGGACCAATCCTGTCAGTGCTTTTCCACCAGGAGGCAGGCGATGAACACAGATTAGACTGCACTCCCCAGGGCACAGGGTTAGAAGTGGGGAACAACCCAAAATGAGACAAAATGTGCAAAAAAGCCAAGGTGGGAACAGTGCCAACAATGTCTTCCTGTCAAAAGAACAGCCAGAGAAAGACCTGTGTATGTATAGAGGGGTTCGGGGGAACCAGGGTGGCGGAGAGGTGGGGATGAGCTCACATGAGAAATTTGTAAAGTAGTGATAATTTTTAAGAGCACACGGATGAGGTTATAGCTCTTTAAATGCCCACATTCACACCACCACTTCTCCCACACACACTAGGAAGAGTTCAGGCCAGCAGCACATACATGAGGAGTGCTTCAGAGCAATGCCTCTCAAACTGGACGATGCACCAGAACCCCGGGAATACTACTGACAGGCTATTCTGATTCCACAGCTCGTGGGTAGAGCCTGGGATTCTGCGTACCTGACCAGCTAGCCCGTGATGTCAACACTGTGCATCATGAGAACAGCAAGGACTCAGCACAAGCACCGGAGCCGAGCACTCTGAATTCACAGCTCAGCTACTTAATAGGTGGCTGTGTGACCTTGAGCAATTTACTAGTCTCTAAATAAATTTCTCCCAGCTGTTTATTTCTTCATTTTTTTAAAAAATTAAAGATGAAATTCCAGGCCCTGGAATATCCAAGAGACAGAGTGGCTCAAATGAACTGCATCTGATAGAACCTGTAACTCCATGTGAGGCACTGCCCTGGAACTTTCAGTGTGGAATTCATACTGGAAATGGAGTTTACTCCCCCAACAGAATGTTAATATAGTTGACACACTTCTCCAAGATGACTACAGCCTCTTGGAGGTGCCCAGAATCTCACCAAAGAATTCCACACCTCATAGTTTGTAGGGGTTTTGTTTTGCTTTTCATTCGTTGTTTGTTTGCTGTTGAGACAGGTCTCACTACATAGCCTTAGTTACACACACACACACACACACACACACACACACCATTGTTAAAATAGAAAATGATTGCAGATGCTGAGGTAACCCCTTGTCTAAACCCACAGATACACTTCACGGCAAAGCTAGTCGTCTCTTGACTAACAGAACTACAGGACCCTAAGACCCAAGTGTGTGTACCACCAAACTACAGAGCCACAGTCTTACAGCTAGAAGCTAGGACACTTCTGCCTAGGCATGGAGTGATGGTCAAGAGCAGGGCTTCAGTCCCAAGAGCAGGATGAATAAGGATTCATCATCATAGATCTGTTCCAGAATGAGAAACAAAGTAAAATTCAGATCCTGGGGCCTGCAAAATGATGTGATTGCTCACGCCTTCAGTCTCGGCTCTCAGAGGCAAGCAGATCTCTGAGTCCCACACAAGCCAGGGCTACATATAGTGAGACCCTGTCTCAAAACAAGAGTATTATAAGCAATATCCAATTGTACCTTTATTGAAAACTTTAAGTTTAAAATACTTTATTTTTGAATACCTGTCTCAGCAGTTATATAATAAAAACTACAGAAAAATTTTATTAAATTAGGTTTAGCTATATAAAATTCATTCCTTAAGCCAGGTGTTGGTGGCCCACACCTTTAATCCAAGCTCTAGGGAGGCAGAGTCAGGCAGATCTCTGAGCTTTAGGCCAGTCTGGTCTACAGAGTGAGTTTCAGGAAAGCCACGGCTGCACAGAGAAACCCTGTCACTGGGAGGGGAAAAATAAAAAAAGATCATTCCTTAAAGTTTCAGACTTCAATACAAAATAGTCATTGGTTCTTTAATGTATCTATCTATTGATCTCCAGATTCCCTTTACAATACTAAATCAGAAATGTGTGACTTACCTACTGACCTCAACATTAGTTTCATTATGTATACTGCTTAATAATGTATGTGTCTAAGAAGCCCATTTATAAATCATAAATAACAGATTTCAAGTGAGTGACTAATATCAAAAGACAAGAATAAGGCCAGAGAACTGGCTCGTTGGGCTAAGGTGCATGCCACCAATCCTAATTACCTGGCTTTGATCCTTAGGACTCACACAGTGGAAGAATAGAAGTCTAAGAAGCTGTCCTTTGAGCTCTACATGTGTGTTGTATTGACTGAACACACATGTGTATGCACACACTCAGAATCAAAAAAATTTTAAAGTCTAACAAAAAAAATTAATGATAAAATTAGCCTGGGAATCTTGGGGGAGGGGGAGGGGGTAGAGAAACAGTGAATGTATTTTTTAGAACCTTGTCCAACTGAACAGGTATCTTTAATTTAGCAGAGTTTTAATAAACATAGACCACTTTCAGGTTAGATTGTGGACAAAACAACGCACTCTGACCACATTACATCCCCAAAGACACTGTGACAATGAAGCCTATCAGATGAGGAATCACTGCGGAACATGTAAAGGAAACAGTTCCTGAGAGGCTGGACAAGGACAAGCATGTCTGAGCTGCTGGCCTCATGGCTCCCCAGCCAGGGTGACCCAGCCCTGTAAGTGTAGGGTCTGGCATATTTTTATGGGTTCTTGAGATAATTCTGACTTGACTGAACCTTGCTGTCTCTCAGCAAAGTCATCATGGGTGTTTATCATACAAAGACAATCACCTATGAATAGTCCAAAGTCGATGTAAATTAGATTGGAAAGTACTACATGGAGTTGGGCTGGTTTTCCCTTTGACCTTTCTCTTGCTATCCCTGCAGAGTATGCACTGAACTTGTTGAGGCTGGGGAAGGGTCTCCCCAAAGCATCCTATGCAATAAGTCCCCACACCCAGATGGAGCACAGGCCTTTCTTTCCTTCCTAAAACAGAAACAAACGAACAGGCAGCTCTCTGTAGTCGCTTTGTTAAGTAATTCTCTCGTGGTATTTAACCTGCCTGCCAGTGTTTGAACAGATAATAAATGTTGTGGCTATGAAAACTAAGGAGGTAAATCGAATACAGCTGGCTGGCAGCAAGACCGAACCAAGTGGCAATAGCGACCTTGGCACAGGACAGCCCAGCTGCTGCACCTCCAGACGGACGGACACCCAGCTGGCTTCTTTGAATTACTGTCCCCAACACATACTTACCGTTTAAAGAAGCAGTTTATTAAAGTGCTCTGTCCCTTTAGTGTCATAGCTATCATCTTCCCTATTACTATTAATTAGAAAGTGCATTACAAAGATCTTACCCCCATGTACCTCAATGGCATAAAACATGCTTTCTTCTAGTAAAGGTTTTAGGTGTTTTAGAACATCCTCACCGCCTTGGTAGCAACAGTCAGCTTTCTGTCACTGTTTAAATGTCTGCGTCAAATCACCCTAAAGGGAAAAAAGGGCTTACAGTGCTTCAACCTTTGGGACGTTTCAATTAGCTTTACTGCTCTGGGCCTTGATGAAGCATCATGGCAGGGGATACATATATACAGTGGAGCAAAGCTGTCTAAGAGGCCAAGAAGCCGACAGAAAAAGGTGATGACCAGATCCCAATGTGGGGTACAATCCCAGTGACCTAACCTACTCTCATCCACCCCAGCCCACCTCAAAAGTACCTTAGACTAGAGACCAAGCCTTCAACCTGGACCCATGGAGAACATTTATGATCCAAACTATAGTATTTTGGGTTTAACATGTGTTCTGGAAAGTTCCATTTCATCCTGTTTGCACTGGCTATAAGAAGACAGTAATATCATCATCAAGACAGAAATGGGCTCCATTTCCTTCTTCTTTAGAATTTCTTCTTTCTTCCAACTATAATTTAGTGAAGCCACATGCCAAATGGTCAAGAGAATTCTAATGAAGGGAGCAACTTCTTCCTTTTCCACTGTAAATATCAAAGCAAGAAAGGGGCCTGGTATAGTACAATATGTGTTTGTAATCCCAGTGCTTGGAGGGAAGGATGAGGCAGGAAGATTCTGAGTTCACGGCCAGCCTGGGCTACATAGCAAGACCTACTCTCAAAAAAATAAAACACAAACACACACACACACACACACACACACACACACACACACACAGGCAAAGGTATTGGGGAGTGGAGAGGTTTTCCAGAACATTCATTCCATTCCACACTAAGGTATAAAAAAAAATGGGAAAGCTATGTAACTGCACGTAGGCATTCATATATATAACAATATAGTTTCTATTCATATGTAATAAACTGGAAGAAAAGAAGATTTGGCAGACCACAAACTTGGCTCATAAATTTCAGAAGATGAATTAGCTTAATGTTTTACTAGTATAAAAATGAAAAAATTAAAACAGGTATTTAATTCGCCCACTTCAAACCACTTGATAAAGTTACGGATTAATTTAAACCTACTTGGTAGAATATAAATTTTTAGATTTTTTGCACATTAAGCAGACTTCCCAACTAGGTATGATAGTTATGCAATCCCTAGACTCCAGAGGGAAAGACAGGAGGATCAGGAGTCCAAGGTCATTCTTCTTTAAACAAAAACAAAACAAAACACTAAAGTTAGGAGAGGTAAAAGAATGTTTTGTCTAAAACATTCGGGGGCATTCTCAATTGTCAATTTGACTAAAGTCTAATACACTGATGGTGTGTGTTTCTCTATGGAGCCTATCGTGATGTCTCCTTACATTTTCAATGGGCCCAGGAATAGAAAACATCTACAACAGAGGAACTGCATCATGTAAGGTTTTTATTATTATTTCTTATGGAAGTTTTTAAAATGATGTTATCTCCATTATTTAACACTAATAATATGTCTATTAAAGTATTCATTTGCCAGTCTGTGTTCTAAAGTTTGATGTACTGATAAATTTTACCTTCCCAGGCAATCTGTGAAATTATTTTCTCATTTTATATAGAAAGCCTGTATGATTAGGTCCAAAATTTGCTGGTGAGAATTTAAAGTCCCAGGCCTGCAGCTGTCCCACTTGTATGCTACGTAAGTGTTTCCTCCTTTATGTCATGAGATGGAGGAGAGAATTGAGCACAGAGCTGCAAACCCCAGGATATCAGTATCTGCCCACAGGGCCCACAGCTCTGATGTCATACGTCTGAGGAGGCCAGAGTGACCCTGGTATGCAGTTACAGAGTCTTTTCTCAACATGTAGACTTGTCACTTCAGGCTCCCTTCAATGGTGAACCAAGAGCCTTAAGAAGGATTAGAAGGGAAAATATGTTCCCATTCAACTCTCACCCAGGAGAAGGACGGAGGGAGAAGGATCCATCTCTCCATTCTGTATTAGATAGCAAAGAATCATCCCTCATCTGCATTACTGGGCCCCAGGAGCACCGCAGGAAAATCATGTAAAGAAAAAAAAATATCACACTAAGGAAGGTATCATTTATGCTGACTTTTGACACAGATATGACCCAGTGACCTGGATGAACAGCAAAAGCAACTGCACGGGTACCACTCACACCATTACAGCTGGAAACAGGGCTGCAGATGAACACAAAAGCTAACTACGTGCCTACTTGAGGGTTTTAGTGGAGAGAGCATGATAACAATCAATGCTGGTAGTATAAAATCAAATTGGTAATAATAATAATAATAATAATAATAATATCCACAACAATATAGCTATTGCATCTGTCCCTAGGGGCATACAACTTACAAGCGCTGGAGCAACTAATGAGAAGTGCAGCAGGGAAGGGAAGTCACTTGTTCTTTTCCAACTAGGTCAGACTCAAAAACGGTGGGATTTCATGGCTACTGTGAGGGAAAGAAGTCTGTGTGCTGTGTAAAGAAGAGGGCTGACTGCAGCTACTAGGGATGCCCACCTCATTTAGTAAGGCACTCAGCTGGCCACTAGCATCTTTAAGATGAAGTGGGAACCATTTAAACTGGACCTGCTATAAACAGGAGACTTTCTGAGAATTCAAAGTCCAAGAGCAATGAGAATGAGAAATGGCAAAACACTTAGGCATGTTCCTGTTGGCCCCCCACTTTCTAAAGGCTTTAGCCCATTTAGCCCATTTACCTTGTGCAATTTACATGGTGTGGCATCTCATAGAAAAAACACATTTTACATGGTGAATGTTTTATTATAAGAGCAGATATCATGAGTCTATGATCCCTTAATACCTTAAATATCTGTAACTCAAACTGCCTTTACAACAGCAGTCTAGGTAAGTTAACATTATTGAACATGTATCTCTCATCTTTGTAAGAGGAATTAAAAAAAAAAAAAAAAGCCACTAACGGGTTAAAAAGGTTAAACACACAAGTTCAATGTTAGTATGATGTCCAGAACACAGGAAATTATCAGGCAATAGTGGTTACTACTACTTCTTTTTATTAATTCTCAAGATCTCTTCATTGTCTAGATCAGTAGTTCTCAACCTTCCTCATGCTGAGACTCTTTAATACAGTACATTGTGGTGACCCCCAACCATAAAATTATTTTGTTGCTACTTCATAACTGTAATTTTGCTACTGTTATGAATCATATGCAAATCTGATATGCAAAATATCTGAAATGTGGGGGTCACGATACACAGGTTGAGAACTGTTGGTCTAGATCTGACTAGATCTAATTTTCTCGCTGTATCCTCCTGCCAATAAAAAGAGAATAAAGATTAGCTTTAAAACTGGCTACATACAACCAAGGAGTGCACCTACAGCCCCGGGTTATCAAGCATACTGCTGAAAGGGCAGTAAGAACAGACCTCAGACTGGGTGATATCACAGATTGCCTTGGCCCACTCACTAACGTACAAATTTTATGACTTCCTTTGAAAGCTAGGGACCTGACAAAATACAAGAATGAGTAATATAAGAATAACCATATATATGTAGCAGGAGAGATGGCTCAGAGGTTAAGAGTATTGGCTGTTCCTCCAGAGGTCATTAGTTCAATTCCCAGCAACCACATGATGGCTCACAACCATCTGTAATTGGATCCAACGCCCTCTTCTGGTGTGTCAGCAATACCATGCTCATATACATAAAATAAATAAATCTTTAAAAAACAACCATGTGTAAAATTAAGAAAAAACTTTAAAGGAAGAAATTTAGATGAAAATATTTGCTAAGGTTAGAAATGTAAGTTTTAACTCAGTCACCATTTCTTGGCCAGTATGTCTAAAGTCCTCTAAGGTTAATCACAGTCTAACATCATAAGCCATACATATAGTGCAGTCTAGCAGGAAACAGGACAGTGGCCAGTCAAATCCAGTACAGAGGAGGAACGAAAACCAGTTGTGACAAAGTGTGTGTGTGTGTGTGTGTGTGTGTGTGTGTGTGTGTGTGTATGTATGTATGTATATATGTATGTCCCAGCTAGTTTATTATCAACTTGACACAAGTTAAGAGTTGTTTAGGAAAAGGGACTTTCAACTGAGAAAGTATCTCCATGAGATTCGCCTGTAGGCAAGTCTGTAGTGCATTGTCGTAATGATTGATATGAGAAGCCCCAGCCAGTTGTGTGTGGTGCCACCTCTGTACAGGTGGTGGTCCTGGGATATCCGATCGCAGGCTGAGCCGTCCATGTAGGAATAAACCAGTAAGCAGCATTCGTCCATGACCTCTGCTTTTGTTCCTGCCCTGACTTCTCTCAAGGATGGACTGTAATCTGGAAATGTAAGAACAATCCATTTCCTACTGGAGTTGCTTTTGCTCACTGTGTTTTATCACAGCAACAGAAACCTAATTAAGACACTCACAGACTAGCTTCATTGCAAACAGTAGCCATTTGCATCTCCTCCAGACTCCTCAGTTATTTTTCTCCCTTTGCCTAGCTCAG
Source organism: Rhynchomys soricoides (assembly GCA_019843965.1). Classification (NCBI taxonomy): domain Eukaryota; kingdom Metazoa; phylum Chordata; class Mammalia; order Rodentia; family Muridae; genus Rhynchomys; species Rhynchomys soricoides. Next base: position 2,694,970 of record JADRCH010000229.1, on the reverse strand, counting down.
AAGTACTCCGAAGATTATTAGTAATCAGTACCTAATGAAAAAAAAGAATGAAGACTTCATTATGCATGTAGTATAAGTCTCAATGACACTGTTCTTGAGAGGTATGGTGTGCTAATGCCTACATTAGAATCATACTGTGCTAGCTTGACACAGCTAGAATCATTGGAAAGGAGGGAGCCTTACTGAGAATGTGCCTCCATAAGATAGGCAGTTGGCAAGCCTGTAGGGCATTTTTTTTTTTAGCTTTAATTTATTTTTATTTTTATTTTTTATTATTTTTTTTTCATATTTTATTTACATTTCAAATGTTTCCCTCTTTCCAGATCTCCCCTTTCCCTCCGCCCTCCCCCTGCCACTATGGGGATATTCTCCGACACACCCACCTACCCACCCACCCACTCTCGTCTTCCCTCGGCATTCTCCTACACTGGGGAATCTAACACCCTCAGGCCCAAGGGCCTCTCCTCCCCTGATGGATAACAAGACCCTCCTCTGCAGAATTTGTGGCCAGCACAATGGGTTCCTCCATGTGTATTCTTTGGTTAGTGGATCAGTCTCCAGGAGTATGGGGGTTGGGGGGTTTAGGCCAGTTGCCACTGTTGCTACCTCCCTGGGGCTGCACACTCTCTCAGCTCCTTCAGTCCTTTCTCCAAGTCCTCCATCTGGGACCTCACACTCAGCCCTACTGTTGCTGCGAAGTGACTCTTGGGTATTTCAAACTTTTGGGCTAATAACCACTTATCACTGAGTACATACCATGTTCATTCTTTTGTGACTGAGTTACCTCGCTCAGGATGATATTTTGAAGTTCCATCCATTTATCTGCGAATTTCATGAAGTCATTGTTTTTAATAGCTGAGTAGTATTCCACTGTGTAAATGTGCCACATTTTCTGTATCCATTCCTCTGTGGAGGGACATCTGGGTTGTTTCCAGCTTCTGGCTATTATAAATATGGCTGCTATGAACATAGTGGAGCATGTGTCTTTATTACATGTTGGAGCATCTTCTGGGTATATGCCCAGGAGTGGAATAGCTGGGTCCTCAGGTAGTATTATGTTCATTTTTCTGAGGGTCTGCCAAACTGATTTCCAGAAAGGTTGTATCAACTTGCATTCCCACCAGCAATGGAGGAGTGTTCCTCTTTCTCCATATCCTCGACAACATCTGCTGTCACCTGAGTTTTTGATCTTAGCCATTCTGACTGGTGTGAGGTGAAATCTCAGGGTTGTTTTGATTTGCATTTCCCTGATGACTAAGGATGTTGAGCATTTCTTTAGGTGCTTCTTGGCCATTCGAGTTTCCTCAGTTGAGAATTCTCTGTTTAGCTCTCTTCCCCATTTTTTGATAGGGTTATTTGGATCTCTGGAGTCTAGCTTCTTGAGTTCTTCGTATACATTGGATTTTCGCCCTGTATCAGACATAGGATTGGTAAAGATCTTTTCCCAATCTGTAGGTTGCCGTTTTGCACTATTCACAGTGTCCTTTACCTTACAGACGCTTTGTAATTTTATGAGGTCCCATCTGTCAATTCTTGATCTTAGAGCATAAGCTATTAGTGTTCTGCTCAGGAACTTTTCCCCTGTGCCCAAATGTTCGAGACTTTTCCCCAGTTTCTCTTCTATTAGATTCAGTGTATCTGGTTTTATGTGAAGGTCCTTGATCCACTTGGACTTGAGCTTTGTATAGGGAGATAGGAATGGACCAATTTGCATTCTTCTACATGTTGACCACAAGTTGAACCAGCACCATTTGTTGAAGATGCTGTCTTTTTTCCACTGTATGGTTTTAGCTCCTTTGTCAAAGATCAAGTGACCATAAGTGTGTGGGTTCATTCCTGGGTCTTCAATTCTATTCCATTGATCTACCTGCTGGTCGCTGTACCAATACCATGCAGTTTTTATCACTACTGCTCTGTAGTACAGCTTGAAGTCAGGGAGGCTGATTTCCCCCAGAAGTCCTTTTACTGTTGGGAATAGTTTTTGCTATCCTGGGTTTTTTGTTATTCCATATGAATTTGAGAATTGTTCTTTCTAGGTCTATGAAGAATTGAGTTGGGGTTTTGATGGGGATAGCATTGAATCTGTATATTGCTTTCGGCAGGATGGCCATTTTAACTCTATTAATCCTGCTGATCCATGAGCATGGGAGATCTTTCCATCTTCTGAGGTCTTCTTCGATTTCTTTCTTCAGAGACTTGAAGTTCTTGTCATACAGATCTTTCACTTGTTTGGTTAGAGTCACACCAAGATATTTTATATTGTTTGTGACAATTGTGAAGGGTGTCATTTCCCTAATTTCTTTCTCAGTCTGTTTATCCTTCAAGTACAGTAAGGCTACTGATTTGCTTGAGTTAATTTTGTATCCAGCCACTTTGCTGAAGTTGTTTATCAGCTGTAGCAGATCTCTGGTGGAGTTTTTCGGGTCACTTTAGTATACCATCATATCATCTGCAAATAGTGATATTTTGATTTCTTCCTTTCCAATTTGTATCCCTTTGACCTCCTTTTGTTGTCTGATTGCTCTAGCTAGAACTTCAAGTACTATATTGAATAGATAGGGAGAGAGAGGGTAGCCTTGTCTAGTCCCTGATTTTAGTGGGATTGTGTCGAGTTTCTCTCCATTTAGTTGGCCACTGGTTTGCTGTATATTGCTTTTACTATGTTTAAGTATGCTCCTTGAATTCCTGATCTTTCCAAGACTTTTATCATAAAGGGATGTTGAACTTTGTCAAATGCTTTTTCAGCATCTAACAAAATGACCATGGGCATTTTCTTAATTAAGATTGATGTGTGCAGGCCCACCCCATTGTGGGTGGGAACCACCCCTGGGCTGGTGGTCCTGGGTTCTTTAAGAAAGCAGGCTGACCAAGCTAGGAGGAGCAAGCTAATAAGCAACACACCTCCGTGGCCTCTGTACCAGCTAGTGCCTACAGATTCTTATCCTAAGTTCCTTCAGTGATGTAATAAGAAATGTAAACCAATAAAATAAACCCTTTCCTTCCCAACTTGCTTCTGGTCAAGATGTTTCACCATAGCGATAGTAACCCTAACACATTCAGAGACAGAACCTCAGAGAGTCCAAGGGCTGAGAAGTTCCCCAGATGATTATTCACACATTAATGAATCAATCTCCTCCTTATTAACAATAAATTTTACTATATAAAATTTGCTGCTCTATTGGCTTCAAGTCTTTTGCCTAATTTAAATTTCCCAAGTTTCACTCTATAATAAAAAATTTCTTTTCTTCTAGTATGAGGTAATACAAAATATCATTGGGTTTTCATCATGATTCAATCTCAGTTCTTATCAACAACTTGTATGTTTTAGTTAATCCTTCATACTTAAAGAATATAAAATAAATATGCTAAGTATGTGTTCAACTAAATCTCCACAAAACACAATTCTCTAGATAAAAACAGACTGTACAGCAACTCAAGATTTACCGAAGTTTTGCAGATAAGTTTTCTATACTCTAATGTGAAAATCTTAATCTCTTTGAAAAATAAGGTTTTTAGGAAATACTTTGAGTCAGTTTTAAATAATTTTATCAAAAACAGTATAGTACAGTGTATGTCTTTCATTCACTAATGGATTTCTTATTTTTTTATTTCTACAATTACTGATAATCATTTATTTTCCCCCTCTTCCTATGCTGCATAGCATTTAGTATTACAAAATTACTCAAAGCCAAGTATTTTTAAAATGTCAGAAGTTGCCACATAAATGTTGACATATCTAACTATATGCCAATCAGCTTTCTTTCAGCAAATGTTCATGAAGTCAAGATTCAGCCTTATAGAAGCAGTGAACTTCTGCTGCCAGCCAGCAAGGATTCCCACTGTGGGCAGGTAAGGTACCCCAGACTCTTTCCCCACCGCACACTTCTTCACAGACAGAAAGTTTATAAGTACAGAGACTCGTGACTGTTCGAGATGTTTAAGTAAATGAGAACTGTGTGTTTAGCCTTAAACAAGATATTTACACCCTCTATGGCTAGAGAACACTGTGGAAAAGAGAACAGAAAGAATGTACAAGCTGAAGGCTAGAAGAGGTGCAAGATGCTGCATCAGGGCATGACACAACCATGTAACAACCTCACAGCAGCTGTGAGTGCCAGCATTACATCTACATAAGACACAGTCTGCCAATAGCCAAGCATGGATCTTGGAGGAGCTAATGGGACCATGCACAACCCCTGCTGAACTACTGGTAACTTTTTCAGACCATGCAAAAAAAGGCACTGATACATGCTACAGCATAGATAAACCTTACAGATAAACTTTACAGTAAGTCGGCGGATCCCAACATAGAAAAATATAAACTATATGATTCCAGAGCAAGAAAAGTCCAGAGCAGTCCACTCAATCCGCCATTTAGGGAGGGGTGAAGAAGGAAGAAAGGGGTTGCCAATGTGTGTGATGTCTTTGTAGGATAAGAACATTCCAAACAATGGCGACAGTGATTGATGGCTGCACAATTCTAATGAGCTTACCAAACACTGAAAAGTGTGCTACCATTGTTTTGCAGTTCTGTAGTTAGTATAACTGGAAAGTTTTATACTTTTAGATGGTAATATAAATCACATGTCAACTAAAAAATAATAAACTAAAACTACAGGAAAGCATAAGCAAAGATATCAAAGATGTTCATTATTTCATATGACAATTTTTTGAGCTAATTCAGATGAAATTAAGTCCCCACAAGTTAAATAAATGAACCACCTAAATTCAAAAGGTGACTTATACTCCCCTTTCATCCTTAGAGGAATCAAAAACTAAAGATTTTCTTTAATTGTTTTCCAATTCTTAACCAAATGATAACAAATGTGTTGTGATATGTAAGTACTCTTTTGCCATAGGCTTTCTTTACTCTTGGACCACAAAGTCTATCTTGGAAAATCTAATACAATAGCAAAGAGAAAAAAGTCATTTAAATTTGGCGTTGAGAAAGACAACGACATTCAATGTATGTAATGTATTTCCCAGACACTATCTCAATGCTTTCCATTTCCCAATCAAGAACACTGCTCCAATCTAATAGATCTGGCCATCAGATGTAATTGGTTTCCAATTACATTTCATTCTAAATTAATCTTCATAAGTATACCAAGCAAATGAAAGGCAATGCTGATTGTCAAAGCAGAGGCACTAATATGCCTGGCCGGTTTCTTAAAGAGAACACCAGCAAGCTCTCAAGCCTGTATTCCCTGGCTGAGTAATCTCTAAGCATAGGGGTTTGTAAGAAATCACCTACAGGCATGTTGATTCTGCTTCCAAGGCGCCTGGGGAAGTAATGCAACCAACAAACATGCCTATATCAGTCAACAGGCTCTAATGGACTGTGTCTTGCTCCCTGGCAACATGTTAATGCACGCCACATAAAAATATTTTCTTAAAAACATAGGAGAACTGTACTTTCTCACAGAAGAAATGATGTTATTTACTCTTTGAAACTCACTGGTGTTCTGCATCAGCACCCAGGTCAGCCTCAGCACTGAGCCATGCCACTGATTCCATCTCCTTCCACCCCTCCCCCCATGCTCCCTCTGGCCTCGCCCCTGTATGTGGGAAACACAACTGTGTTATAATTTTATGATTTCAGACTCCTCTAATTCCTGTAATTTCCTAACACACCACCAGGGATCCTGAAAAACCAACGTAAGAATTTCTGCTGGACTTTAAGTTGATGTAACCATCAATGTTTCCAATTTAAACTTAGGGAGCAGCCTGCTTACCACCTAGGAGCTGCCTTCCTATACAACTAGCCTGGTGGACTCACAGATTTACCAATGTGTAAAGAGGAAGTCATAAAATGTTGATGCCCATGTGGCCATAACTAAAATGCACAATCCAAATACACTACCATATATCTACTCTGAGTTCACTGCAGGGTGTAGTAATTTAACAAAGTTTTAGAAATCACACAGCAGGTGTGATTTTGATGGTATATACAGCGAGACTGGCCTATCTTACTTTCAGGACACAGCAAATCCAATGCTGCAGATCTTTCAGATATCAGAGGCAGTTCTTGCATTCATCTCTTCATCAGGGTAGGCAAGCACTATGGGCCTCCAAAGCAAAAGCAAAAGGAGTGTGCATTTTCTTGGTCGCAGATATTCGTTCCTCAGAAGCAGAAACACTGCCCATTTCTCTAAATCATTGTCAAGTTCTTCATGAATTTCATGAGCTCAAGGTTTGAACTCTGCTATAAAACTGACTCCTTCTGTCTCCTCCACCCTGTCTTTGTTTACTAGGGCCACCTTCTTAGCCTCTGCCCTGGGCACACTATTCTCACCCACATTAACACATTGTTATAAAAAAAAAGACCCAATGCCAAATGCAAGCTGGGTGAGAAGGTGCATGCTGTGATCCTAGCACATAGGAAAATCAGGTGGAAGATCTGAGTTCCAGGCTAGCCTGAGCTAGAAAATAAAGGCCTGCCTCAAAAACCAAAAGCAAACCACAAGTCAAGAGCACATACTATTAGAAGAAGCATCCAGAGAGTAGTGTTAGCCACAATCAAACCTCAGAGTGATGGCTGTTAACCACTCTTTCCATTCTACTTTGATGCCCTTAAAATATATCTCTAAAAATACAGAATGTGGCTTGGCACACATAACAGAAAAAAGAAAGGCAAGGGGCTAGAGATATGCCTCAGTGGAGAAGAGCAGAGGCTGCTCTTGCAGAGAATTGGGCTCAGTGCCCAGCACTCACATGGTGGCTCACAACTGGTAACTCCAGTTCCAGGCGATCAAATGTCTTCTTTGGAAACCAGGCACAAATACATGTGGTACACAGATACATTACATTAAGGAATCTCTGATGTGCATAAAACTTACACCATATTTCTTTTGAAAGGTAAAGAAGAGGCCAGGTGGTGGTGGTAGCACATGGCTTTAATCCCAGCATTTAAGGCCAACCTAATCTACATAGTGAGTTCTAGGACAGCCAGATACACACAGAAAAACCCTGTCTTGAAAAAACAAACAAAGAAGAAGTAACTCTAGCACGTTTGTTGTATTCCTTGGGCACAGGTATCTATCTTAATCAAGAACACACACACCTGCTAGATGTGCTAGCATGCCACTTTTTAAAAACAGCCTGTGCCATGGATTTTCAGATCCCAGGGGCTCTGTCTTGCTCGTGGAAAAGTATCTACAGTCGTAGACACAATCTTTACATATCCAGTCATTAACCACGCTAAAACATATACCTACTTAAGCAAGCAATCAAAGTATAGTTCAATTGAAAATGGATTTCTGCTTTATTTTAATTACAATGTGGAGTGTGAAGTGTCTTGAACAGCCACATTAGCGGATGGAAAGCTTCTGAAAGAGGAACGAGCACCACAAACTTCAGCTCAGCAGCTCACTCCGTCAACCCACTGACCTTCAGATGAGCCATTTAAGCGAGCTCCATCTTCCCAGGTGCAAAGTAACATAATTAGTCATGAAACTAAATATGGCAAAATATACAAATCCCCTTTCTTCCCACGTCTGTTCCTTTGTTGTCAATAGCAACCTAGGTTAGAAAATAAAATGACAACCAGCTAACCTAAACATGGAAAGGTAAATAGCAAGTTGAAAATGGTAGTTTTTTTCTAGAAAGTGAAATTAAAATTTTCCATCTTCATTTTAGATACTTGTATATTACTTAAACTTTTTCTCATATATAGAATAATTTAATTTTGAATTTTAAAAACTAAAGAAGTAAGTTTAAAGGTATTACTCCTAAGTTTGTTCTGATCCCTGGTATTATTTATAACCATAGCTGGCAAAGGAGAAAGGAGTGTAGAAGCAGTGACTATGAGATGTCCTGAGCCTGCACTTCGGATGCCCTGACTACCCAAACAATCTAAGTGAAGCATGGTTAGATTAACCTAGCAAATGTCAATGCCTCTCGCTCAGGTTCCTTTATCTACCTCAGGCTAAATATCAATGGGTTATTTTCCTTAAGAAATTAGTGTTAGTAGAGCAAACAATATCCTTACATCATACATATTAAATATTTTGGAATGTAACTGTACAGAATGTGCACTTAAAATATTTGCTATCTTTAAATCCAAAAATCACATCCATAGGACGAAGGCACCAGAGGAGCCAGATAAAGTAGTGCATGCCTGTGACCCATCACTAGATAGGTGGAAGCAGGGTCAACCTGGACCACAAAAGCAAGTACAAGGTCAGGCCTTTCCTCTCCTTTGCAGTGCTGTGACTCAGAGCTGGAACCTCCAGAATGCTAGGCAACGTTTAACCACAGAGCCACACCCTCTGCCAAGAAACCATCTTTACTGTTAAACATTATTATACATATAATATTATTTATATTATATATTATAGCCATGTTTCATGATGCTAGTAAGGTCCAGAGTGCCCTACAGCTAAGAGGCTCTACTTCCAGGTAGAGAACCAAATAAGCACATGGTACTAGTGTGGTAACTAGCATCAAACATTACAAGTTTTAGTCAAATTTAACTTTAATAGGAGAATGCAGAAATGCTATCATACAAGAGTTGGGGTCAAAGAGGCACATATTGGAAATAACAGACCACTATTACTCAGGGATAATTTTTTGTTAAAGAACTGAAAATGCATTAGAGTTAGAAAGGTCAAAATCACTGTACTAATGTTTTTTAAAGGCAGGAGGGACACAGTACCGACTAGAGACCAGAATACACCTTATAATCTAATAGAGGATAACAGAAAAACAGAACTTTTTCCTCTTTATCCACAACACAAGAAACGCAAGCAATACAAAAATCAATTTCAGAATAGTGTATTCACCAGAGCAATCAAAAACAATCTACAATGTCTAGAGACAAATTTAAAGAGGAAATGTTTAGGACCTGTATAAATAAAACTATAAAACTTCACTTACTGAGATTAAAAAAAGAAAATGTTTTCAAAAGGAGAGAAAACATTCAACACACACACACACACACACACACACACACACACACGAGCGCACACTACATGTATACAAACACCCACATTCCAAGACTGTCAAGTTCCTATTAATCTATATACTTGGATTACTCTATATAAACAGATTTCACCTATGTACTTAGCACAATCACATTATAAATTTCAATAGGAATTTTTTTTTAGAAGTTGACAAACTAGTCTAAATTTCATGTGGAGAATCATGTGTGGGAACGGACAAGAATTTTTCTTTAAAGAAACTCTGAGATGAATTGTTCCTAAGGAATGGTGCTGTCATACACGAACCCAGAGGTGGGCAGAAACCTGGGGGCCTTCCTACCAGCCCCAGAGGCCAAGGCATCTTTGTTAACCACTCACTTCAGAGCAACTATCCCCAAAAAGGAGGCCTACTGTGTGTAAGCAGTGACTGCCAGTGTGAAGAGTAACAACTCACTGGGAAGGGTTCAAAGGTCCTAGACTAAGAGTCCAGTCACCATTTGATGGCGTCATAGTGGAGGGGTTGTAACAAAGTGAATGCTCAATACTCAGTAATGAATGTTTTGGATTCCCATGGAAACCTAATCAATATACAGCAGTTACATTTCATTTTAATTAATTTTAGTAGCATTTTAGACTATGTTCATGCACCTGACCATATTCCCCAGTGTTTCCCAAGTGCTGAAAATTTAGCACACACCAAGAATGAGAAGCTATAGGCTCAGACAAAGAAACTTTAAGAGACTGAAGAACTTCCCTTCAGAGACCAGGTGACCTCTGCAAATGAGGCTGGGTCTTGAAATTCCAATTTCAAAGTCAGAAACAAGCCCGCCCCCTGCCGCCCCCCTTCCTACACCCCCCACGCCTCTCTATATCCATTTCCACAGTCACGGAGCTAACAAATTTGGAGTGTCTAAGGGTTATGAGCCTCTATCCCCTGAGTACATTCAGCTGTATTCTGTTCTAAATTTGCAGGCCACTAATCCAAACCTGACCTGATGGAGCTCTAGAGACAAAAAAGTAAAATAACACCTTGTGCTTTCACAATGTGCCAGACATTGTTCCAAGAGTCCTCTTACTATGATCTTGACTCCAGATGAAAAGACACTAGGACAACCATGCCCAAGTGATAGATGGCAAAGCTGAGGCACAGAAAGGCCCCATAACTTCCTCAAGACAAGAGGGTATGAGGAAGAGAGCGCAGGACTCACGCTCTCAGTTGGGATGAAGCCACCTAGAGCACATTTGTTTACACAGATTGTATCTATGTATATCCCTAGGCCAGAGGATTCTCTGTGATGATGAAACACACATAAGACGGCTCAACCTAAATTACTCATGGTAAGGTTAATTAATACAAACTGCAGGCTAATTGCTCTAGTCGCTCATATGTAACTCATACAAAAGTACTCAGGGCCTATTTTCACTGCCCTCTGCTGCGGAGAGTAAAACCATTCTCCTACGGTGTAGAGGGTCATTCACAGTAAAGGCATAGCCCCAATATAATGCAAGGACCATTATCTGTTCAACAGCCCACTGTGTCAGCTCCTCTCTGAACCACAGCCTTTCCCAGATGGTCTTCAGAGTCTGCCCACAGAATTTTACAAAATATGATATATATATATATATATAAGACTCAATGCATTTTCTAGTAACTAAAAATTATGTAACTGAATGATATTTTGTACTGAGCCAAACAAAAACCATTTAATGTTGTAAACAAATCCTGGACAATCACATCTTATCTTCTTTGGTAATTAAATTCCTGTTACTATAAATAAAAGGAAATCCTAAATTCTGACCATAAGTGAAAACTGGCAGCCTGGGAATTGTCCACACTGGATACTTAATTTTTTAAGCTCTCAACAGTAGTTTTAAGTTTCAATTATTGAGTAACATTTAAAATACAAGATATTACATTAAAGGAAATTGCTTGGTTTTTTTTTTTTCTTTAGGAAAACCTGCTCTTTACACATGGTAGCTCAACAAGACTTCGAATGAGCCATTAGATTTCTGTGGGTCAGAGGCCCTACCTAAACAGGGTTACTGGATTAAAATAACCCACCAGAATCCCAGAAGCATTTGACTATACAAGCTCAGGACTAAATCAATTCCTGATAGAGAAGACAAAAATACTAGATACAATTACATGAAAGAATTTTTCAGCTACTAGAGTATTCCCTTTAAATTTTATCTAGAAAAATCAAAACAAAACAAAGTAACAAAAAAAAAAAACAGGAGGGTAGGTGGGGGTGGGTGCTCTGCTTGTTTGCTTAATTAGACCACAGAGACAAAAAGAAAGCTGAGTAAGACATTTGTAAACTCTTGAGCTGCTGGCACTAAGCTGTGGGTGCTGAGAGTCCTTTCCCACCCTGATCCCATCAGTACACTTAGCATCCAACACCACATAGACCAAGTGACACAACAAAGTCATTCTCTAAGGTTCATCCCACAGCCACAGCTACTCTTCTTGATCCCCCACCTGGAGGCACCAGGAACAGGCTTCCCAAGGTCAAACCAAGTTCCTATCAAAAAACAATTGCAGTAGTCATTGCTTAACATAGAGGCATTCAGAATGTTCACACAGAAAAGTCTAAATTTCCCCTTTCAGGAAGTTCCAAGGAGGAAATTGTTCCCCAAAGCTCAGCTACTTTTCAGACCAGAAAAAACAAAGGTCACATAGGCACCAGCTCTCCAGAAGGATCCAGCATGTCAGAACAGGAAGCATGAGAATTGTGCTTCCACTAGGCAAACACTAGTGAAAGACCTATTTTGCAGACTCCAAGGAAAGGTTCTGGGTTGTGTGGTGGTGGTGGTGGTGGTGGTGGTGGTGGTTGAATTTATTGTATCTAAAGATTTTTGAAGCACTTTGATCAGATTTCAATTATGAAACTAGCTGAATACCCAAACGGGAACATTAATGCAAGCTGTTTGTCACCCCAGGCCAAGCCAATTTAGTATTCTGAGGTCTTTGGAAGTAAACCCCCATTGCTGGTTAACTGTGGCCTAGAAATAGCTTGATACAGCAGCACTTTTTTGGAAAATGAGTCTGCTATTGTAAACTTACAATTGGCAAACCTTGCTTGCACACTCTATTTTAAAAGTAATGCCTGTAAAGTTAAGTTCTCCCGAAGAGAACTGACGTAATAGCTGGAAAGTCGGCGAGTGTCCTTGGCCCCTTTCATTTCCGCTTCTCTCCACTTCCTTCCGTCATTACTGGCTTTCATGTCTTTCTGTGCTCATCAGAGGAGTAAGAGGTTACACCTGACTGACACCTCTGACAGCTCCTACTGACTCACCGGCCCCTCTATGAACTCATTCTCACTTTACCTCCAATTCAGATCCAGTTTTATTTGACTGCACTATTTTTAGTTCTTCAATTGGTTAGCTATTGCTCATTTCAACAGCATTACCTAGTACTTCTGGACACCTCAACATAAAAGAGGAGGAAATTAGGACCCCCACAAATGCCCCAATGACTTCTCATCCTCCTGGAATCTGCTATGGCTCTGTTCACTCTCCTACCATCTCCAAATTAGCAGGTTTAAAACACTGATGGGGAGGGGTGGTGGTGGAGGCGACATAAGTATGTCTTCTTTATCTTTTGACACAACCAGCAAACTATCCATCGGTTCATCCTCAACATCGTCATTATGTAAATATTGCTTCCTGCACAGCCAAACACAATGTTCAACTTCCAGAGAAAGAAACAAAACTTTACATCAGTGAACTTGGTTTAACCTCAAAGTCAATGGGTCTCTTTCCTTGTACTCCATTAAATGCTCAGAATTGTACCACACTTTGGTTCTCTTTCTGGAAACAGAAAACATGAAGCAAGTATTTGATATCCATCTTCATTTGTTATACTCATAGTGTCTCAGTACTATCAGGTACCCGCCAGTCCTAGTCATACCGTCTCAGTACTATCAGGTACCCGCCTGTATTAGTCATACCATCCCAGTACTATCAGGTACCCACCTGTCCTCACTATACTCACATCACAGTGTCTCAGTACTATTTGACATTCCTCTCTTCCCAATAACGAAGTACATATTACTCCACAGGTACAAAGAACAGTTAATAAACTAAACAATAATGCCAATAAAAAGAACCTCTATGGCCCACTAGTTCCAAGGTATGTATGTGCCTGACTGACAGAGAGACATAGGTGAAGATACAGCTCTCAGCTGAATGGGTCTTATCTCAGCTTGCTTAAAGCTACATCCACATATAAGCAAACAAAGCATGCATGCGTACACACTCACCTTAAAAAATTACATATTTAGCAATGACCTAGAGAACAGGTTACAACGCCTAGCAAAGAGAAAAGTTGTTTGTGCATGGGAATCAGCTGGTGAATGGCACAAGCCTCACAGGAGAAGCTATGCAGGCTGAAGGGCGAGGGTGCAGACAGCAAAGCTGAACTTAACCCTGGCTAAGTCTGTGTGTGACCTGGGGCCCAGCAGTTACTGGAGAGCTCTGGACCTGTCTGACAATCCATACAGCAGGTTCCGCACCTCCTTTGTTGGGTACTATAAAGACAAAATGAGATCTCATGGACAGACACTGAATAAATAAGTGCTAACTACCAGCACATCTTATATTTCTGGAATCAGTTTCTTGACAATTAGTTATAACAACACAGACTTAATTTAACAGCATAAAGGACTTAATTTAAGTCCTACATATAAGTTAGAATCTAATCACAAAACTAAAGAAAATGTAAACAGGGACGATAGGAAACGTGAAAATTTTATCAAGGATAACGGTACCACAAAAACAACAGGCAGTGCAGACCTGACCAAAGGCAATTAAGAATTCCGTACACACTACTTTACTAGTTTAAAAACTTCCAAAATTCACAATTTGTCTAAATTTATCATTTTAAAAAACAAGAAAAACCTTACATAAATCAGTTCATAAGTTAGATCCACAAAATCAATTCTAATGACCTAATAGCCCAGCAGATGTCAGAAGTCCAAGGAGCCTTGTTTGGTGCGAATGCCAACAGGAAGTTTCTGGACTGAGCCTAAGGAGATGCAGTTCACCCGAGGCTGTACTCCTGGAGAAGCAGACTATCTGTGTGGCTTCCTCTTTCTGTTTGGTAATCAGTGGACACCCTCTACAGCTAATGCCCTTGGCTCAGTGTCAACAGAAGGGCCACTTGGTGTAGGCAAGAACCCAGCCCAGCTCATCTGACGCCACAGTTGTTTGCAGCGGGAGAGAGGGGTCAGATGGTACTGTGTGGCCCTCACCAAGGACCCATTCTTTCCTGCTCCTAATCTAGTCTAGAGTGAGTTGTGCATGCTCTGCATGCTGTCCCTGCTCTTGGGTGTAAGGTGCATGTGAACTTGACTTCCTCCAGTAACACTGGCTTCCCTGTTACTACTTAGGTATAGTCTTCCTTATCTGTAAATTCTAAGCCACAATATTCTTGATTTATGAAAACAAAAGATTTATGTGGAAACAAAAACAAATTAAAAAAAAAAAAAAAAACAAGAAAAACATCACATGAATCAATTTATAAGTTAGATCCACAAAATCAATTCTAGAATTCCGGAAAAGGATCACTCCCACACTTGACACATATTTAAGAAGTATGTACAGAAACACGGTGACATTAAAACCATAGCGGTACTCCAAGCTCCACCTCTTGTTATATAAGTGAGAATCCAAACATCCTTGTCTGGTCTGCTCCCACTTGCTTAGTTCACCCTACACTGATAATTTAGATTCTAAACAAAATGATGTAACTGAGTTCCTAAATACTTGGCTCCTGTTTTAAAGAGACTGGTAAAGTATTCAGATCTAGCCTATGTTTAAATACATGCAATTCTCCATATTGATTTAACTTTATTAGTACACAATATTATTAAGCATTCCCCCATTATTGCATAGGCCTTTCCCAGCTTCTCCATAAGGTTGGTATTAAATGGGCTTGGTATTCAATGCCAATATTCTGCCATGCAGTAGTATTTCCTGTAATCAGTAAAGCCAAAGGAAACTACTGGGCTTTTTACAATGCTCTCTTGGCTGGAGGTATTACTCAGTGTACAGTCTGTAAGTCGCACAAATGAGGCCTTCTGTTCAGTCCCTGAACCAAAACCTGTAATAAATGTTCTCTCTGTTCATCACCAAAAGAATGGGAAGGAGAAAGAAAATAAGTCCTTTTGTTTATGGTGGTGATAAACACCCCCTTACCCCCCAATTAGGAAATCCAAGAGCAGTCACACAGGAGATGGAGATGGCCACAGTCCTTAGGGAAAGTCAGAGTGGGGAGCAGAAATGCAGATGCCCAGAAGCAGCACTTACTGAGAACTGGCCACACCCAAATACAATCGGATCTGTGTACAACTGGAGCCCACTAGGCTGGGGTGACTAAATCACTGCACCGACTGCTGACCTCATCTTACCCATCTGATTTCCCTCCTACTCCACAGTCATTTCTCATATCCCTACACTGAAGGCTGTTAATCACTTCTCGCCCATCAGATGTTCATCCTTAAGTCCTCGTCCCAATGCAGGAACTAAAGAGCTGGGCAGTCACTCTGCTGCTCCAATCTCATGTCACTTCCATATTGCTAAACATCTGCCAAAGCCTAAGATTGTCCACAACTCTCAACCGTGATTCTAACAAGCGATAGACTAGATAGTACTGAGTAGAGTGTAAGTGGCTGTGCTTAGCTCCCTAGGGAAGCTCCCTTGGTATTTGATTCAGGTTGTCACAGGAAGGCTAGGTTCAGGCTGGACAGCTTGCAGTTAACTCCCAGCACAGAAAGAGCACACCTCTAGGAAGAGCAGCTGTCAGAAGTGGCAGATCCTCCATACCCATTACGTTTGTCTTCTGAGGTGTTTCTTTACAGCAAAGCATTATCACTGTTCTCAGGAAGGGTTGTAAGGGATAATTCTGCTCTACCATGTTTTGTTTTGTTTTGTTTTTTTAAACTTTAGGGAACTAATCTGGTGAGATAGCTCAGTGGGTTAAGACACTTGCCACCAAGCTCAATCACCTGAGTTCTGGTCCCAAGACCCATAGGGCAGAAGGAAAGAACTAACTCCTCAAAGTTGCCATCTTAACTTCTAATGGCTGCACCCTCACTGGGGCATGCAGCATGTAGGCATGCATACTTACAAATATAAGTAAATGTAATTTTAAAAAATAAAGTCTGAGCCTGGTGTACAGAGTGAGTTCCAGGACAGCCAGGGTTACACAGAGAAACCCTGTTTCGAAAAACCAAAAGAAAGAAGGAAGGAAGGAAGGAAGGAAGGAAGGAAGGAAGGAAAGAAAGAAGGAAAGAAGGAAAGAAAGTAAGTAAGTCTGGAGAGCTGGCTCAGCAGTTAACCAGGTTAGGTTCCCAGCACCCATGCTGGGCAGCTCACAACCACCTATAACTCCAGCCAAAGGGATCTGATGCCTCTGGCCTCAGTGGGCACATGCATTCAAGTACACACACCCACATTTGCACATAATTTAAAATATAATAATAAACATAAACCTTTGAAAGATTCTGTTTTACCTTTACAGCTAGTTCTATTCAGAAGTCTGGACTCATTTGTAGAATAGAGCTCCATGGAGTCCAGAAATTATAGGAGTAACTATATCATTGAAGGCTTTTGTTTTCTCTTCTTTTTTGGAAACAGGGCCTTACATTAGCTCAGCTGGCCTGGAACTCACTAAGTAGCCCAGGCGGCCTCAAACTCATACTATCCAGCCTCAGCCTCTTGAGTGCTAGAACTACAAGTGTGAGCCACCATACCAGCCTTCATAAGGTTCTGACACAAAAGAACTATTAAGAAAACCCATGCTACCAAAAACATTCTAAAGGACTGTGTGGGATGTAGCTGCACTTGTTTCTCTGGAGAAAGCCTGAGCACCTGTACAACCTTCTTGTTCTCACCCTTCGAGGAGCTGGCTAGTTCCTGCTTGTCCTCCCATGCACTTTGAGAAGACAGATGTAGCCTCCGGCCTCCTCGTGGTACTGTATGTACTTGTTTTAGTTTGTGTCTGTGACCTTTTTGGCAGGTTTATGCCTAGGTTGTGGCAGCAGCAGCAGCAGAAGACTGAAAGCTCAGATGTGCATTCTTCTCTTCCACTCTTAGAGGACTAGAAGGGTAGCCCCACCCCCTTCCTGGGAAAGTACAGTAAACATCTGCTCCATCCTCTACTAGGGAAACCCACTCCAAGGTACCCTGGGCTGAAGTAGAATATTCTGAGTTCTTGCTGTGTGTCAAGTGTTTCGCACAGAATAAAATATAACCCCAAACCTATCCCTCACCCTCCAGGTCATCCTGAATCTCAGGGTGCCAAGTAAAGCCTTGAGGTCGGGGACAGATCAATCAAGCTGGTTACGAGCCAGTCCTGGGCAGTTTTTGAATCTCAACTGAATTACCTCTTTAGCTGATCTATCAAGAAGGCTCTGTAGAGCTAACAATAGAATCAGCAAACTTCTTAAGAAAGAGGACAGTCCAAAAGGAATAAACTCACTGCTCTTTTATTTTCTTTTATAATTCTTCACAAACAGCTAAGATATCTTTGTCTTAAAATAATTCCCCACCCTCAGCAGTATTGCAGTACCAGAGACTGGCCCAAGACCTTGAGCTTGCTAGATCAACATGCTATCCAGACATTAAAATACTTTTCAAAACATGAAGGACATTTCCTCTCTGTTTTCCTTCAGTTTCACAGCTCTGCCATTTGTCCCATGGAGAAAAGAAAGGTAAACTGTGGGTTCTATTCTGAAATAGGGGAATCAAAGGGTGAAGGGGAAATAAACAGCTCTGGGCTGCTTTTCACGTCCTACTCCTAAGTATAAGCTATAGCTCTAAAGTGGACCTGTGCACACTTTTGATGCTCTCTGCCAGAGAAAAATTGTCACAGGAAGTTCAAAGGTGGCGGTTCATGGTCACTATGGAATCTCAGGGACCTGTAGAAACCCAACCACAGTGCTCTCATCCCAGAAGCAGGGTCTGATCCCAGAACAGAAGCATCTCTGGTCATCTGGTCCAGGTACTCTGACCCATGGGTTCCCTCTCTACTTTGGGAAACAGCTTTACATGGCAAAGCAGAGCCATGAAGAGTCACTCCACATTCCTTCCACTGGCTGCTCTAACCAGGAGCCCCAGTGGATAATGGAGAAATCCTCAGACAGATGCGGGCATTAAATAAACAGAGTAGACCGATTCATGATGATCCTGATGCTGTGATCAAGAAACAGATATATTCCTCCAAAAAGGCTTGTCAAGAGACCTGTGGGTTTTTGCATGCAACCTCCATCTGTGGAAACTGCCCTACACTTATAATTGAAGAGACTTAAACTCTGAGCAGTTGTCTGTGCTCAAGTTCCACAGGACAGTTATACACAATTTGACTATTCCAGACTATTAGCAATATATGAAGTATTACTCGGACATCAACCATGTGTGGCTACATTAGTAGACCCAAACATCTGTATTCAATCTCAATTTAAAAGAATTTACTCTTCTTGACACACATAAAGGATTTTTTTCCCTCGTTTTTTCCCAGACAGTTTGTCTGGCTTATGAATTTGAAGCAATCAGAAAAACACTTTAACCAAAAGGTAAAATTCACCTATACTGCTGCCATTCCTTCCCATAATTCCTAGTATCACTATAGTTTAAAGCTATGATTATTTACTTATTCTTCAGCCACAGAGACCACAGCTAGCACTAGGCTTTCCTTCTGATACACTGGCTGTTGCACACAGGCTCCCCTTCCAACAGAATCCTGATGTGCTAAGCACCGCGAACAGTAGAACAGAAATGGTCACTCTCTAAGTAGCCTTGGAATCCACTAAAATTCAAGACACTGTGCGTGTTCTTACTGTAACAGCTGTTAATGAAACCACAAGATAAAGGAGGAGCCCTCAGCTCTCTCTGTCTAAGAGTTCCCAGGCCCTCCTGCCATTGTTCTTTCTCCCATTACGGTGGTGCATTCTATTTCTCTTAAGAGTTTTGATTTTTGGGTTGTTTATTTATGGGTGTGGTGATCTGAATATGCTTAGCCCACGTAGTGACAATATTTGGAGGTATGGCCTTGTTAGAGGAAGTGTGTCACTATGGGGCTGGACTTTGAGACCTTCCTCCTAGCTGCCTAAGGAAACCAGACTTCGGTTTGCCTTCAGAACAAGATCTTGAACTCTCTGATCCTCTTGTGCCATACCTGCCTGGGCACCGTCATGCTCTAGCTTTGATGATAATGGACTGAACCTCTGAACCTGTAAGCCAGCCTCAATTAAATGTTGTCCATAAGAGTTGCCTTGGTCATGGTGTCTGTTCACAGAAGTAAAACCCTAAGACAATGGGCTTTTGAGACAGACTTGCAACAAATTATGTATGTGTTTTGCTATGTATTTCAGGCTAACCTTGATCTAATTCTTCCTATAGCCTCCACCATCCTCAGCTTTCAACTGTACTTTAACATTTTTATGAGTGTGTATACTAACTAGTACATGTCTGTTTTCTTTCCTTGCTAGAGGGCACCATGAAAGCAGGACTGTGTCACCAGCACTTAAAATAGTATCAGGTAAAAGTTGAGCCATAGCTCTCAATCGAAGGTGCAAACGTGTAATTCTCTCAAAGCTAGTTAGCACCATTATTGTGTGCATCTTCTTGTTTGGGCTGAAATCTGAGGGCCACCAATTCTTCCTTGCTATCTCTATTCTTTGCCTGTAATTATGATGTTGGAGCAACTAAAGAACACTACTACAATCCCATGTGCAGCTCTCTCTCTGTAATATTGGAATTACCATCTGCATGCAGCACCATGTATCAATATGATCCTGGTGTCCCTCTAGGTAAGAGTATTCACCGGCCATGGTGGTGTCAAAGAGTGGCCTTCAAAGACTTTGAAATGCTAAAAGTTAGGTTGGAATAGACTTCTACAGTTGAAAATTATGCATAATTTTAAGTCTTGAGGAATACCAGAGTAAAGTGATCTAAATAAAACTAGAAATTCCAATGTACTCTTTTGATGACATGGAAAGGACTAAACACCAGTAATCTACAGAAGCATCTAAAGCGTACAAGGAAGTAGCACCATGTCTCTCTTAGCAGAGCACCTGGCTGACTACAGCCGGAGTCCCTAACCATATCACACTCACTTATCAATCTAACCAGCAGTATTTACAAAGCTCCTAGATTGGACCAAGCCCCTATCGAGGTAGAGTAGTAGATCCCACTGGAATACAGTGGGGTCTCTAAAACTATACACAGCACCCTCCATGTGATGTGAGTTTACCAATAAATAAATATGTAAGATAAAGTTTAATTTTTGTTAAAACACGAGATAAACAGTAACTGAAAACAAAATAGAACAAACATAATTTTACACTAGATTAAAGGTTATTTAAGACTTATGAGTTGTTTAGCTTTGGAACCTCCCTTACAATATTTTAAAACAATTGCTGACTGTGAATAATGGGAATAAACATCAAAAGTAAAACCTTAGATAAAGCAAACTATTATTCCTGGAATCCAGAAATCCCCCAAACAAATAAAACTTCTCAGGGAGCCTCTAGGAGAGAGGACAGAGGCATTAGGCAAATAACTGTGCAGGGTATAAAACCTGACGTAGAAATAAAATTTTAGAGCAGCCAGTGAGGTCCTCGCTGAGATACTCGTGCACTCATCAAAGAGATGAAAGAGTCACCTGACACATGGTGGAGGAAACAATCCAAGACAGACATGTCTCCAAACTGCCTGAGCTACAGACAGGCTGGGGGGCTTAGAGGAAGTACATGAGGATGGAACAGTGTAAAGTCAAGGAAGGAAAATCACATGGAGATGATGTCCAAGAACAGGAAGCACAACAGAGAACCCAGCGGCCACCCAGCTTCAACCCTCAGCATACAAATGATGACAGACTGTTATGACAGGGACAAGTCTTACTGACCCTAAGATTGTATCAAAAATCAAAAGCCATGGGGCTGAGGATATGACTCAATGGTAGACGATGAGCTTAGCAATCAAGAGGCCCTGGGTTCAATGCCCAGCACTGAAAAGAAATTCACATACTACAAATGAAGACACAAGTCTTTCTCACTTACTCATTTTGACTACTAAACCATCCACAGAAGAATCCCTCTAAGTATATGACACCCTCAAAGTCAGTGCTACTCTAAATGCTCCTACTTTACTTTTCAATTACTTCATGAGACTCAGCGAGACTCAGCAAGGGTGGCAGTGGCTGTTCTAAGAGTATCAACGACAACTGTTAGCTGTGGGCTTAGAACCCATCATTCCTAGCAGTGAAGAAAAGCAATATTCAGTCTCACCTCTATGCCAGAGACCATGTGAGAATCCTGGACAACTGCTCTGCTTGGGATCTTACAGTTTTAAATTCTTATTAGCAAAATATATTTTGCATTTATAAAACTAGAGTATGCTGATTTTTAAAAGTAAACTAGAAGGTTTGGTATGGGTGGGTCAGTGGTAGAGCTCCAGCATTGGATAGGCACATTTCATACTTTAGTATCTGGCTCTTGCCTATTGTTACACAAACAGCAAGTGCCTCTGGCCACCGACCAAACACACAACACTCCTTACTATTGGCTAAGGGAGCCACATGCTCAGGGCACCCCACCCTCCCTTCCACGCCTTCAGTAACAGCAGCCCCAATCTGGCTTAGATAAGACCCTCAGATCCTAAGGGCATTACTGAAATCGCAGCTCCCCTTTGGACAAAATTCTAGACACAAGATTCAAGCAAGGTCTCAATGCAGATTCTAGCTCCGCTCAAGAACTGGACAGCCTAGGAGGAAATTTTCCTTGCTCCAAGCAGAGAAACACCAGAAGAGAGACCATCTGTCTCTGCTTTTACTTACTCTGGCTGAGAAGCTGGAACCCCTGGGACAAGTTTGCTAAAGGTGCTAAAAGAGGCCTGCAAGGAGGGAGTGGCAGCCAACAGGAGAGATTAGAGCCTTCCCTACCTCCGAACAGCTCATCATATGAAATTAATTTTCTTCTTACTAAATCAAAGTAAAACTGGATGTTTCTACCAGCAGTCTGCTAAAGCACTGGCTGATAGATGACTACTAATTTCTTCCAATCCTATATTATAGCTGAAATTTTACTTTGAAAAATGGCAAAACATTTATGCAAATGAATAGGCAGTCTTTCCCCTCTTATTTACTCCTTTATTCTTAAGTACAATGCACAATCCCTTCTGAAAATAATTTTTTAACTTCATAAACTTGTAAGGACAATTTTTGAAGCAATAATCATTCAACTTATATGTACTCTCAAAGGCTAAAAAAACCCCATGGCAACTTGGGCTCACAGTATTGTGTGAAGAAGGCAGAAAGACTGACTGCAGCTTGAGCTGTGCTCCTGCTATACCTCCCTAGAACTGTACACCTCTGAATGGAAATCAGTCTTTTAACCAGGCGTGGAGCACATGCTTAAATCCCAGTACTTGGAAAGATGAGTCGGGAAGACCAAGACCAGGCTATGGAATACAGTCAAGACCTTGTTCCAAAACAAAAATAAACAAATAATAATTTCTGGGTGGTTTTGTTTTTTGCATGAACCCTGGGTTTAATACTCAGAACTCAGAACCTCTCTCTCTCTCTCTCTCTCTCTCTCTCTCTCTCTCTCTCCACACACATACAGAGAGAGAGAGAGAGAGAGAGAGTCTCTTTTAACATTTCACTCTACAATAGAATAGAGCTAAAAGTCAACCCTGTGTCATGGGATGCATGTATATCTGTATGTATCCAGAATACTCATGCATGCATTTATGAACATACGTGTATGTGAACCTAATGTTAGCAGAAGCTCTGTTATTGACAACAGACTACAGCTGTGTCAGATCCAAAACTGGCCTAAGTGGCACAAGTCCATGGCCTTCTTGCAGAAGGCTCCCTAGCTGAGTAGAGTGACTGAGAGCAGCATGCAACCACTTCCTCCCTTGCAGGGCATAGAGATGTTATTTGCCTGCCTCTTAGACACACATGATCTACAAATGCATTCCTTGCATAACTGCCTGTTGACCTTTTTTATGTGTATAAAAGAAAATCTCCATTGAAATCACCCATCTCAATGTCATGTGAAATTCCATGAATTTCAGATTTCAAGACAACTTACATATTTAGCTTATATACAGGAAATGCCTTCAGAAGCTAAACAGAATGAAACTATAAATCCTGGTGACAAAAGTACACCTGTGTGAACCTAAGAATATTTGCAATGTATGGCTGCCCCATCACTTGTCCTGTCAGGAAACACCCGAGGGTGAAATGTGCGGCCTCTAGTCTGATGCGGCTCTCAGGTGGCCCAATACAAAGGCTAACTTGTTTTCCACAGCACACTTTGTCTTGCAATGGTCTTTTCCTTTCTTCCTATTTTTTCTAAGCTGAGATAAGATGTTACTCTGTAGCTAGGACAGCCTAAGACTTGCCTAGGCTGGTCTCAAGCTCATGGCAAACACCCTGCCTCAACTTCCCCAAGTGGCAAGATTATAGGCAGAGCTCTAGCAGAAGGAGGGCTATGCCATAGCCATAGCATATAGAACATACTAACAGGTAGAAGAAAGAAGGCTATAAAATGTCTGTTGGCACAAATACAGAGAAAGCCTAAAGTCAGCCACATTCCAATAATAAATTCTTAATTAGCTTCCATGCGCACCGGGAACAGGACCACCACGGCATCCACCCTCTTCCATACACCACGAATGCTGCACGGCACTGCCCTGCTCAGTACCTTCTGGCTCCTTTCACAACCCTGCCCTCTGGCTCTGGCAAACCCTCCAAACCTTTTCCTATCTTTGAAAAACAGGTTCACACAAGAAATAAGACTTAAAACTAGCCAGTTGATTACTTTAATTTCTGTGATTAAAAATGAGAAGTTCTTCATGGGCCTTCCGTATTCACATCACACCCGAGCTCCCCAGGGCTGGGAAGGAAATGTCCCCAAGGTCCCTGAGAACGGGCCTGCCTTGTATGTAAGAGAGGAGGAAAAGAAACTCCGACATTTGCTTGTTTGTTTAATATTTTCGGACGTTTACATGGTTGAAGAACAGTGATACAGCCAGACACAAAACTGTAAAAATGGTAATAAATGCTTACAAGCTACCAGATTTGAATCAAACTTTTATATACAATTCAGTTTTTTCTATTTTAATTTCAAAACTTTCCGAAGCCACTTCATGAGAACTTTATATATAACCGAGTCTTTTTCTATTGGAAGCTCATTAACTCCTATGCAAATCATGTATGTAACTCTATACATGTGTTCTAGAGCTACGGCCACAACATTTACAATAATGGGTTTGCTCCAATGGAGAAATACTCCGCTTTTAAACCAACTGTCAGAAAAAATAAAGAACAAATCTAATATAAACATGGCTCATTGTGTGTCTAGGTCTCATGAAAAGGCAGTACAGAAAACTACAAGTAAATTTGTAATTATCAAGGTATTTATCTTATATTGCTTGAAATCTTTCAACAGAATAAAAATGGTATTTCAAGACTCCCTTTACTGTGCAGACAATAAAACATTCAAGTCAGATTTACAGCAAGGCCACATGACAGAGGAGGAGCTCATTCTTCAGCCATCCAAACAAACCCAGTAACAGGAACATGGAGACAGCTAGCCTCCGAAGATTAACCACAGCCTCCAGTTTATATAATCATTTATATAAATGTAAGAAAGAGTTTGAGCCCCTCCCACACTCAGCTTGAATGCTTGCCCACTCCCTGAGTCTCCAGGGATTCAGGGTTTAGATGCTATGTGACCTCCTGCTGCAACTTCCTGCTGCCATGGAATTCCATCTCCAGACTGCATCTTGCCTTCCACCTGATGTGCCCTCTCAGCAACAGGGCTTGCCACCTATGCCTCTCAAAGGAAAGCTGTGGATACAGACAAGTGCCCAGCATGTTATCCTCCTTTTTTTATGGTCAAGAGCTATACCAGCCTGATTCCTCAAGCAGGAGGATCTCTGCCAAATCAATAAACACAGGCCTGATGAAGGAGTCTGTTATGAAGGCTGGAACTGGCCTACATCCTCCTCTGAGACCCAGATTCTCAGTGTGATCATGCCAAACCATTAATCACAGGCACCAAGTGAACAAGAGCAGTCCCTGGGCACAGCAATATCTTGTCCCAAAGGCCATCTCAAGGGGACAGTTTTCAGAGTCTCATGAATGATCGTTATACTGTAAATAAGTGTGGTTTGACTTGCATCAGGGCAACTTAGGCAAAGGAACCCACTGAAAGGAAGAAAGTGCTACAGCTTCCTAACTGAACACACCAGCAATAGTCAAACAACTGCCCCATTCCTGGAGCTGTCTGGGACTCTGTTCCCTCTCCTGCAGTCCCAGCTCCCAGGCACAAAGGCCCAGGCCCAGGCCTCCAATGCATGTTTAGCAGCTAGTGACCATTTACAAAGCAGGAAGGGCAGGGTCAAGCAGCCTGGCTTCCGCTGAACGCTGCCTCAGGCGTTCCCATCAACTTACTTGTAGCTCACCAGTAAGAGCTGCCACCAAATGAAGAGAATGCAGTGACATTTCTCATTCTGCCTTTCATATCTACAGCATTTTTAAAATCTGTCCTTGCAGCTTCCTACCTACTTTCATAATATATTTGAATTCAGAATGTGGACCTATGAAAAACACCAAACACAGATGCAAAAACATTTGTCAAACACTAAAAGCACTCCTTGATTCTTCCTAATGCTACACAGTAGTTCTAAACCAAGGAAAAGGTGGCAAAGACATATCCCTGTTTTAACTTGATCTTTCACTTTTAATATCTAGACTGCAAGTGCAAACAGCTGTCATTTCTGAACACAACTGTACAGAAAATACACACACCACTTCCTATCTGGAAATGTCTTCAAATCATTTGATGAATTCAATTATTTAGAAGTTACTTCCTTCTGCATCAACACATGAACAAAATGACAAACATGAGATAGAAGAAATTAGTACTAAGGATATTCACAAGACCAGTGCTGATAACGGCATTTTTTTATTATGTGATGCCAAAGACAAAGATGCTTATCAACTGTATTTATGAACTAATGAAGGAAGACTTGAGGAATAAGATCTATCTGTGATGGAAGGCACTCTATCTGGTGTAAGTCGTTTCAAATCATTCCTTCGTCTAAGAAGACCAGCAAGTAAAATAATTTCAGCTTACAACATTTGGTTCTAGTCATCTAACAAAAGAATCGCTCCATCCCTGAGTGAAGACCAGCCTGGACAGCTATGGAGGGTCTGACTCAGAACACCCCTTTCCTATAAACACTCCCTCTCTCTTTTGCTAACCGATCTCGTTAGGTTTGATGAACAAATGGTTTCTACGTTTTTCAAAACACCAAGTCAGTTCAACAGCTGACAGAAAAATCCATTCACACCAAGGAGTCAGCTGTCACAGAAAATGTTCTCCAATGGTGGAAAGATTACATAATGCCGATCTGTGTGTGAACTAAGGGATCAGGCCTCCACAGCAGGATGGGCAGAAGCATCTCACTCGTCTGCCAGGTGACTAGTCAAAGCAAAAGTTCACCAAGTCATTGGGGAACTGTTTCTTTCAGCAAATACTTACTGACCATCTACACTGTGGCTAGGCATTGTGCTAGGAATGAACTTAACGTACACAGATGAAAAGGAGTAAGAAATGCTTTGTTTTTGATGAATGGCTAAGCCGACTAAAAATTAAAATTTCATGAGAATCCTACAGCAATCCACCAAATATGGGACCATGGAAGCCAATACAAATGAGAAAGAGCAGCTTCCTGTAAGAAAGGCTTTAGTCCCCTCATGGGTTAGACATGTTCTGGATAGCACTCAGCAATGGGTAGCACATGGCCTGGCTTCCTCGTACCAGGCTTAGATTAAAGCTGAAGAAAACAGTCAATCTGCTTAGGAAATAGTAAAAGCTGCCCAGGTGTAGTGCCACCTTGAATTCCAACACTCAGGAAGCAGAGGCAGTGGATCCCTGAATTTGACAAAATTCCAGGCCAGCCAAGGGCTACACAGTGACTCTGGTCTCAAAAATAGCAAGAGAGAAGGGGGGGAGGGGGCTACAAGCAACCATTAGCAGAGAAGCTTACTTGTAGAACAAGATTTCTTTTCTTAAAAGAAATCATCTGATTTACCTCCAAATACTACATAACAAAGTATGAGTAAAATCTAAGATAATCCCTTAAGTTAGAAGCGACAGTAGACGTTTTAACTAGCATAACACTTCATCTTCCCCACCGTGGACTGAAAACTATGGGATGATTTAAAAAGAAATCTAATAGACTCTTCAAAAAAAAAAAATTATGACAGTAGACATAGGGAAATGTCTCAGGTATGGGAAATTAGGCTTCAAGTTCAGACAATAACAAAAGAAGCTTTGCACATCTGCCCTGCTTCGCTAGAAGAGATGCTTCAGCAGGTGCTATATCAAGTCTAAGGGAAGGCAATGTGATCTGGACATAAGAGATGTTTTCTGTGTCAATCCAAGTAAAAGTGGTTACCATTAACATGACCACAGCTATAGTAAACCTTGTCTGATGATACAGGCAGCACATGAGACAGAGAAGCACAGGTGTGAACAGTTACAATGTGTCACCTTGCTGACACAAATCACACCACTGGAATAACAATTCTTTTAAAATCATGTATCAATATTTAAGCCTCCAACATGGAACTGCCAATACAAAGTTCCATTAGAACTAAGTTAAGATTATTTTAGAAAGTAACTATAAATGCTTCCTCAGAGCTCAGTAAACAGGAAACCAGCAAACTTTTTACTATTCATCTTTCAATTTAGTAGAACTAAAATAACCTTTTAGGCACATCCTAAAACAGAACAAAAATGTTTCAAGAGTATGTAAATCAACACTGAGATTAAAAATGCTTAATATTGCCGGGCAGTGGTGGCGTACACCTTTAATCCCAGCACTCAGGAGGCAGAGGCAGGCAGATTTCTGAGTTCGAGGCCAGCCTGGTCTACAGAGTGAGTTCCAGGACTTCCAGGGCTATACAGAGAAACCCTGTTTCGAAAAACCAAAAAAAAAAAAAGTTTAATATCAAACAAAAGACACCTTCCAATCACAACAAAGGATCAAAACACACATCGGAAGATGGGTGTGGCAGTTCACACCTTTAATCCCAACAAGGAGGACAAGATGCAGGTGATTTGTGAGTTCAATGTGACTGGTATAACAAAGTGAATTTCAAGCCAGCCACAACTACAGTTTGAGACAGGGTCTCTCAAACAACCAAAAACCCAAAGAGACTAAGGGTCTTGTTAAGTGTGAGATTCATGTGAAAGGTCCTGTATTCCACTCATAGAACCAAAAACAAAATGAAATAATCCTATAGTAATCTCATACCTAAGGGCATCGGACCAGTGATTGCATCTTTCAGAACGAAGAAAAGAAATTAAATAAATCCATATGTGCATTGAGAACTATTTCTGTTAAACAGAAATTGTGGGTCTTGGAGTTTTTGTGAGAAACAGAAAGCACCACTGACTATACCAAGAACTATTCTCAGTGCTTAGTCCAGCTAGGACTGGATGTCCCAGGGTGGGGTGGTACCATACCAAGGGGAGCTTCTCCTTCTTGGAGGAGGGGAGACCATAACAGGGGAGAATTTGTAAGGGTGGAACTAGAAGGAGAGGAGGGAGGGGCTTTACTCAGGATGTAAAGTGATAAATAAATAAGTATTCCCCAACAGTAGTGCTTTCTCTGTACGAGAGCTGCCTCCCACACGCACAGCCATTTGGTCAATTAAATTATAAAAGTTATAAAAATTATAAAAATTATAAAAATTATAAGCCCTGCTTTGAATTCTCTGATCTCCTTATACTTCTTTCCCTTCCTTTTCTTTCCTCGCCCCAACTTCTATTACCTGGTATCTTGGGGTCATTTACTGACACCTCTTGTGTCTTCACCACAACCCACAAAAGCAAGTTACTGTCCTCAGTTTACAAGCAAAGAGGCTGAGGCATATCAAAACTATGCATGCTCTCCACTCCTCCATGGGTCCTTACTTCACAGCAATTTCCTATGCTGCACATGAAATCTCACATGGAAGAGCAAAATAAAAGACAATGGCTGTGTGCTGTGACTAAGAGCTGTCCCATCCATCAGGCCACTATAGAAAGCAGGCCACTCTTCTAGCTAGCCCTTTCGGTGCGCTCCTTTCGTTTAACCTCAACCATTTCACACAACACTACTCAATAAGGGAGATCTCCACCCCCCCTCAAAAAAAAAGACATTGAGAAGAACTGGGAGATTTTTAAAGCACTGGACTTAATGAATCAAAGAAAAAGGTGAAAGTTTAAAAAGAATATCTAAAAAAATAGCCTTGAGACTGGGAAGAGAGCTCTGCCAGCAGGTACTTACCCATGCAGGCATGAAGACCTGAGTTCAATCTCTAGAAGCTACATTAAAAAACTGGTGCACACCTTTAATCCCAGCACTTGGGAGGCAGAGGCAGGCGGATTTCTGAGTTCGAGGCCAGTCTGGTCTACAGAGTGAGTTCCAGGACAGCCAGAGAAACCCTGTTTTGAAAAACCAAAGGGAAAAAAAGAAGAAGAAGAAGAAGAAGGAGAGAGAGAGAGAGAGAGAGAGAGAGAGCGAGCGCACGCGCGAGCTGGGCAGAGTGCATATACTTGTGATCCAAGGGTTGGTGGAAGCAGAGACAACTGAATCTCTGGAACCTACAGGCCAAACCATCGGAGCCTAGTTGGAGAGTTCCAGGCCAGTCAAAGGTCAAAGACCATTTCAAAAACCCAATTCAGGCAACACCGGAGGAACACCCTAGGTTGACCTCTGGCCTACACACACACACACACACACACACACACACACAGAAGGAGGGGTGACACAGAGGTCTCACGTAGCCCAAGTTGGCCTCTGACTCATAATGTAGCTCCTCGCCTGAACTCCTGATCCTTCTGACTCAGCCTTCCAAGTGATGGGATTACAAAGCATGCAACACCATGCCAACTGGTCTTAGTGAGACTGAGAGTGGTGAGTAGAGCAGATAGTATAATGGCAGTACTATGAAAACACTGTAATGATACCCATCATCCTGTATGCTAACAAAATACAAGTTAAAAAAGAAGAGAACAGTGGCAAATGAGCAGGAGGTCAAGGGACTACAATTAGAAGAAAGAGAAGCTGAGGAAAAAAAAAACAGCATTTGTGATGGGCTTTGAAAAATGGGTAGAACTTGGGAAGGAGGAGTGGAGGCTTTCCAGGAACCAGAGTGCAGTGCAGAGCCAGTTATAAGAATGGGATGAAGAGGAGAGCTGGGATTAGCAACTGTCAGAAACAAACGGGAGGAAATACCGTTAAAAGGGGAAGGTCTGACATGACACTTCTGATCAGCAGATGAGAATCTCTAGCCTTTACTTTGCAAGTAATAGTAACGAAATTTTTCAACTGATGACATCCATAATCAATACAGTGCAAGAACTACTAGTAACCTCAGAGCACTGTGAAATCACAGGCAGTTCTGCCCTTCCCCTATATCTGTTATTCTGGTAAGCTCAGCCCATGATCACCAGCTCTATACGAGGGAGGGGCTAAACACTCCCTGAAGGAGCGAGAGTCTTCTCTGTGTACAGGGAGCACTGACCAGAACATAATACTTGGTGTTTTCAACACCTTATACACTCCTCTCAATACTCTTGTGACCAACTCCCTGACCCAGAGTACTCCAGATAAAGCAGGTAGAGACCTTCAGGAGTGGGGGATGAGGGCCAGAGGAACACCAGTGGATTCACAGGAACCCCGTTTATAATGGCATTCAGTTACACTTCACCACTATCAGTCAAAGAAAAATTAGCCTGAGCAAAGTCTGATCGAACCAGACACAAACCTTAGCAGATCCTTACAAAGCATAGCCATACAAGATGGGTACAGTATCGCTTACAAGGTCCCCCGCAATCACTTGTAACAACTCATGCTCACCTGAGCATACTATGAGCCACCATCTGCTCAGCACCTAGCAGAACCCCAGACTCCCAAGAGGGAAACGGGCTGAGTGCTAATCACATTATTTGTATGGACAGTCCAGGCTGGGAGCCACTGGAATGCAAGTTCTCAGATTGTAGTACGGGGCTACCTTCCAGAGCAGGCTTGCTATGTGAGCTCTTGGACACAGGGTCAAAATGTAATCTTAGAACTTGACTTCCCATCATGCTCTGGATTGAGATACCCCGGCCCCTATCAGTCAGACTAGGTAGGTACTCCAAAAAATCTAGAGAAGGTGGATGTGTGACTACTTTTGTTTAGTAAATTTGTTGTAATGTGTTAGTTAATTTCATAGTGTAATAAAACAGAACACAAATCCACTGTTTATAAAACATAAAATACATATTACATATTTTATTATTTAGTCATATCACTATAATCATTTAATTTAAATTACATACTATCTGGCTACAATTATGTCAATAAAAATATATTGTCCTCCGCCTCAATAGATCTCATTTTAGAAGTGTCTTTCCCCTTTTGGGAGGCAGAGGCAAGCGAATTTCTGAGTTGGAGGCCAGCCTGGTCTACAGAGTGAGTTCCAGGACAGCCAGGGCTATACAGAGAAACTTTGTCTCGAGAAACCCTGTCTTGAAAAACCAGAGGGAAAAAAAAAAAAAGAAGAAGAAGGAATGTCTTCCCCTACTAAGACATGGAACCAAGTATCTTCCTTTACAAACACGTACTGAAAGCAAAACAAAAAAGTCTTATCTGCCAGACAGGAGGGCAAACTTAATTTCTCCTTTTTCTGTCTAATGGAGATTGCCATGGGTCTATCTTCCAAAATCCCAGTAGTCTAAAAGTTTTTTTTGTTTCAGAATAAATGAAGTTTATCTCCAATAGGCTCTAAAGAGCACAGTTTAAGAAAGCTAATATCTGTCTCTTTAATTTTCAGCAGTAAAAGAACACTGAAAACAGGAAAAAGAAGAACCCAAAAGTATTTTGTTTGTTTTGCAAACAAAGGACATTTGGGAAAATAAATGCCTTTAAGCTAAAACTTTTTAATTAAAAAAATATAGTCTTATAAATACAGATTCTGATGCTGATAAATGTATTTACTATACTGACCTACTCAAGTAAACCAAGAAAACAGAAAAGACAAAAAAAAAAAAAGTCCAACACTTCTGCATCATCTGACTTTGCCATGAGTTCTAGAAATTATCTGCACGAATACACAAAGAGATTGCAGAAATTCACAAAGCCATGCATCTGTAATTTCAGCTGACAGAGATGAGCATGAGCAATTTTTCAGTTGCCCAAAGTAAATGTCAGCAGAACCAGAAACTTTACTGATACCTGGAGCTTTTCTGAAGACTCCATCCCACTCACTACCCTAGCTATCCCAGAGGGACTGTGATTTATCTGCATTCGGACAGCACATTTTTAAAACTCAGGTTTGGCTTCTAAGGAAACCTCCATAAACATATAAAAATTTGTCTTAATCAGGCCCAAATTATACTAGTGACCCATTGTAAAGACATGTACAGATAAATTTCTAAGGACTGGTGTGATAGTTAAGTATCAGAATAATTCTCTTGGATGTTTAAAAAAAAAAAAAAAAAAAAATGGGTTTGGGCATTTCAACTAAGCCCTAAAAGCCACGTTAGGAAAAACATTTGCCTATGGCCACACACCAGAGCACGCCCAAGCTCATCTGATCTCAGGAGCTAAGCAGAGAGGGGCCTGGTTAGAACCTGGATGTGAAAAAAGAAGGCATTGAAGACCCGCCATGATACAAAATAGAAAGTGGAGAGACTGCCCCTCTAGAGGTGGCACACCCAAATCTTCACACACCCTCTTTTCTGTTAAACTTTTGGGGAAAAAAGCAATATCCTGGGCTGCCCACTCTCCAGGAATCATTATGTATCCACTGTAGAAGGGTCTTCTGTGTGGCCCACAGCTAAATGGGCTGGGTGAGCATCTGACCACTGCAGCATCTAATGAGAAACAGGTGCCGGGAAGGTCAAAGGCTTGCCTCAGAGTCATTCCCTACCAGCTCCTCCCCAGCTACCACTCCTACTATCTCAAGAAAAACAACATTTATTTTATACTAATCATCCACTCCCCCCCACACACACACACTAAATAATACAACTTTCACTCAACTGTCCAATTTCCTAAATGACCAATTTAAACACTGACACCAGCTAATGTCAGTGTTAAAAATGTAGCACGGTGTGAAGATGTGTAAAGTATACATTTGCAAATTGGCTTTCTCTCTTTTAAGAAGCACTTGCCTAGGTTGGATATATAGGCCAACTAGCAGAGTGCTTGCTTAGCATACGTCAGGTTCTGGGGGGGTCCCTGGCATCGGGTGAACAGGGTACACAGACAGCCTACAACCCCAACACACCCATAATCTCAGCTCTTAAGAGATGGTGGCAGGAGGATAACACATTCAAAATTGGCCCTGGTTATGTGGCCAGAATGAAGTATACAAGACTGCCAATAAAGAAAGAAATAAGCCTCATGAGGAACCAACACTAAAACAATTTGGCTAGAAAACAAATGAATACATTTATTTTTTCCTAAAACATTCCTTTTCGTCTACATGGAAACCAGAATTCAGAAGAAGAGGGGAAGGGGGAAAAGTCCGTCCGTCCGTCCATCCTTCCTTCCTTCCTTCCTTTTCTTCCTTCCTTCCCTCTTCTTTCCTTTCCTTAATAATGGTCATTATGAACTATAGGCACTGTCAACTTGAGCATATGAGAAGAGGCTGCATCCAGCAAGAGCACTACATGGCAGTGCATGCTACTGCTCATTGCCACTGCCACCACCACAGCTACAATGTGCAAGAGACCTGATCAGATCTTAAGTCCTGAGATTAGGGATATGTTGGGGTTATAGGTCTATGCCAGTGTACCTTGTTCACACAATGCTAGGGACCCCACCCAGAACCTAATGAATGCTAAGCAAGCACTCTGCTAGTTGGTCTATACACCCAGCCACAGATGACTGCCTCCGGTGACACAGAGAATTACTCACAGCCAAGAGTGGGCAGGTCCCCCACCCCACCCCGGTTTCTCTGCTCCCCTTTACTCCTACCCACATAGCTCAAACTCTTCGGTCAAATTGTTAATGTACTTTTGGCTCTACAAAGTTACACCAACACTTGAAATCTGAAATCCTACTGAATAATGAGGCTATAGCAATCCTGAAATCCACACACATGTACATATGTGGAAGTGAACATGCCTGTCAGCCCTCCAGGCATCTGCTTACCTCCTTCTCCAACATCAGAATCACAAGCACCTGCCCAGCCTCTTACGTGGAATCCCTTGTGGTCGGCCAGCTAAGACTGACCTTGAACTAATTATCCTCCTGCCTCAGCATCATGGGTACTGAGATTACAGGATCTACCATACTGGCTGTCCTAAAATCTTCTACTTTTCTTAATTTTCATGGGGGCATGAGCAATAGAGGTTTTTTGGGGGTTTGGGGGTCCCCTCTTATGTAATTTCTTATCCTATCATAACCTATCATAACAGGTATATCTACTTTTTTTTCTAATAATGAACTGGATAGGTTCACAAACACTAGAAATCTGGAGAGAAAGCTTAAGTGAACTTGATCCTGGAAGAATATTCCCATAGATAAGAATAAAATTCATGCAGGGCAATGGTGGCACACGCCTTTAATCCTAGCACTTGGGAGGCAGAGGCAGGTGGATTTCTGAGTTCAAAGACAGCCTGGTCTACAGAGTGAGTTCTAGAACAGCCAGGGCTATACAGAGAAACCCTGTCTCAGGGGAAAAAAAAAAAAAGAATACAATTCATTTAAAAAAAAAAAAAAAATGAGGTTATTCTCGGGAATTCAGAAAGGGGAAAATCCACCTAAATACCAACAAAGGGGTGTGGGGAAATGCAGAAAACAGTTTGCTCATTCACAGATCACAAAGTGGACTAGCCACAAAGAACTACAATGAGAAAAATGAAATCCACATCAACAACTAGGACACCAGCAGGGCAAGGTAGAACACCCTTTGTACTCATAATTGCTATGAAATTCCCAACAGGATTTATGTGGACCAAAACCAAAATTTTCTGAAGTCATGTGCATCTTAGTTCAGAGAACGATATAAAAATTGTATTTACTTCAACTTTATCACACATTGTATTGTGTTATTTTCATATATAGGTATTTTTTATTTGAAGAAAAACTAAGGTAATCAGAGACAAGCTTGGTTCCTATTTCATGAGAGATGATGAACAGAACTCATGATATTATATAAAGAAATTCCAGGGAGCAACATGAGGCCAACTTCAACAATTAAGACAATGAGGTATGTTCTAGTAGGTCCCAATCTACTTACTTTGAGGCACAGAGCCTGAAGCTAGTTACAAACAAATTCTAGATGAGTGTATGAAAGCTTTCTAGCAAACAGGTAACTGAACAGAATTAATCCCACTGATTGTTCAAGGGACAGACTAACACAAACTGAAGATATTACAGAGGCAACTCCAGTGTAGGATGCAAGCTTGGACTTTATAACACACTCTTAATTAAGATTCTGTAATTAAAGCTCTCTGGGAAAGATCTCACATGTGTTCACTACCATCAGCAAGACTCAGAGCAGACTTCCTAGAAAGATGGACGGAACGGTGCTCTTAGTCTTGGACTTCATCTTTACATGTTGTACACATGTATGAAACTGCCACACCGAACCCAACAAAAATATGTACAAACATTACGTTAATTAAAAGTATGGCAAGGCATAATAGTGCACACCTTTAACCACAGCACTCTGAAGGCAGAGGCAGGCAGGTCTCTGTGAGTTTGAAATCAGCCTGGTCTATATCATGAGTTCTGAGATAGCTAGAGCTACATACTAAGACTCTAGCTTTCTCTCTTCCTTTCTTCCTTCCTTCCTTCTTTCCTTCCTTCCTTTGTTCTTCCCCTTCTCGCTTTCTTTTTTTTTTTTTTTCCTTTATTCCTGAAAACAAATTAAATGAAAGAAAGTAAGAAATCCTCACTTAAGTCAACAATATCTTAGGGCTTAGGACTTAGAATACTAAGGGAAGCTTGTGAAAAAAGTCTCAAATCCCTGGTGTCACACCTTGGAGAAGCAAGGAACACTAAAGGGAACTTTGACTGCTACCTATCCTGATTTGGGGGAGGGGTTCTTAAGAGAAACTACAAAGTCAAGCCAAGCCAGTCTTCCCTCTGACTTCACCTAACTCAGGAGCTGAGAAGCAATTCTGCTTTGGCCAAGTGGTTTAGATATGCAGACAACCACTCACCATCACAGAACAAAAATCTTCCTAACAGCAATGCTGTCTGAAACCATTGCTCATCAAATCTTGGCTCACCCAAAGTCAGGGAAACAGATGGAATTAGGGGAAGAGTCAACAACACAGAGAAGCAAACGTCAAAGACCTGGGGAGAGCTGCTGCCAGCCTTCACTCCACTCTACTGAGAAAAGTGCTAAAAATAAAATACATACCATGATCTCTCACCAGTGACAGGGAAAAGACACCAACTCAGTACACATACATACACACACACACACACACACACACACACACACATTCCACACACACCCTGAACCCTGATCTTGGATGAATAAATAAAACAGGACAAAATCTATAACATTCCTAAATGAAAATGAAGGCAAGACATAGAACACAATAAAGGAAAGAATCTTATGGAAAATTTACTTTAGAAATGTAAGACAAATCAGTTTGTTCAGCTTTGACTTATATCAAGAAAATTTAAGACAATGTACTCTGCTGAACTAGGAGTCTTAAAAGAGATGGTAAAACAGAAACTCCCAGAGAGTTACAAAAAGGAATGAGAAAGAAAAACTTGCAAAAACTAGAAATGAATTTGGAGATAATATTCAACCCCAAATTACTGACACTTGTTCTTTATATAACAAGCCCTGCCAAGTCAGTGACACAGACAATCTGAGCAAATCTCACAGGAAGGAACAGTTAGAAGCAATCAAAGAAATGTTGACAGTTCTGGTAGAGAAGCCACAGAAACCCAGTTATGAATGACTAGTGTGTATAAAGAAAAAAAGCTACTATGACAATGTGAAAAGAAATCATCCATTGGGGAAATCCTTGAACTACAGAATAAATGCACATATGGACTATGCACATTTTCAATTAGGTATGCTTAGGGACAAACAATAAGGAAAAAGCAGAGAACTGAAACCTGTGGATGCTGTTAGGCCCCATGTTATATAAACAAATCTGAAAAGGTAACCAGAAACAAGAAGTATTCAGACTGACTTCTTACCAAATTTAGATATTAGCAGACACTACAGAGACATCTACCATGTGAATAATGTGGCTATAAAAGAGATATCATGTGTGTCTCTTATACCCAGGCAAATCAGTAGAAATTACTTCATCCATGAACACTTTAATTTAAAAAAAAAAAATAATAACCTATCTGAAGTCTGGGGGTGTCACTCAATAGAGTGCCTGACTAGCATGCACAAGACCCTAGGTTCGAATCCTTAGTACTGGAAGATAGAGATAGTAAAAGTATATTCATTTAAACACAGAACTCATGCTAAATGTTTTAATACATACAAAATATACATACAATAAAACTTCCAGAAGAAACAAAATGACAAGAATATGTGTCCTACTATTTGCATAAAGTTCTTTATATTTAACTTACACTGATTTCTCTTGCTGATCCCAGTATTCAATATGAAATCAAAGTGTTAAGGAGTTCTCAAAACATTGTGAAAATAAGAACCCTACCCTATGAATTTTAAGAAATTTTGTTCAATCGTCTTCCAAACACTGCAGATGGCACAGACTGAGGTAGGCTTCAGAGCCTTCAGAGTCCAGACAGAAGGCACTGAAGAAAGGGAGAGCCTGTAGCAGAAGGGCAAGCCAGGAAGATTAAGACAGATGTGTCTAAATGGTCAGGCAGCTGTTCCCACAAAAGGGGCAGAACAGAGGAAACAGGTTAACTCTGTAAACACAAAAACATCCCTGAAGAGCCTAAGGACAAACTCATATTCGAACTAAGGAGATTGAGTTTTTTTCTACATTTAGCCACTAAAAAGGCCGTCCATAAAACACAGACCTAGAAAAAAATGCCCTTAATAATTCACAATTTTACAATGTTCTTAGACTGTTCATTATTCCATGCATTCACTGCTGTCTCTGAAAAGACAGGTACAAAAAAAATATGTGTAAATTAAAATGTTACTGTTACCACTTACCCGTAAGATACAAAGAATGGCTTTAAGCTTTGTACTGCCTGTATGTTTACAATACACATCAGGAATAAAATGCACAACACACAGATAAACCACTTGGGAAAGCAGAAAACAGAAGTTATACAGATTGGGGATGAGTGAGTTACAGTCAGAATGTCTGCTTTCACAAAACGAGATTTATCTGAATACAGCCATAGCAATCCACCAATAAAGTATTCCTGTCTGAGCTAAGCTGGTCAGTTCCAATGGAGGCAGCCAGCCCCGCCCTGA
The DNA here is from genome assembly GCA_019843965.1 of Rhynchomys soricoides. Taxonomy (NCBI): domain Eukaryota; kingdom Metazoa; phylum Chordata; class Mammalia; order Rodentia; family Muridae; genus Rhynchomys; species Rhynchomys soricoides. The sequence goes on along the minus strand of JADRCH010000229.1, from coordinate 2,656,597 downwards.
CCAGTACCCTGGACTGGAGAACAGTATGCCCATTGCTGGTCCAGGTAAGCAAGTTTGCCTGCTGCACAGAGTGGAAACATAATAAACACTACTTCTTTGAAGCTGATAAACTGAGAAATAACATGTGCAATGCTACTGAAGGCTATAAGGTCCGAATATTAAGATTAAAATTATACTGCACAGCCTGGAGGCCACATCTTTAACCCCAGTACTCTTACACAGAGCAGGCAGATACATCTCTGTGAGTTCCAGCGCAGTCTTAGCCATGATGCAAAACAGAAAGAAGAGGAGGAAACAACTAACAAACAAAAAACAGATAACATCACTCTGAAATTACCAACATAGAAAATACAACAAAACCTAGTTCAGTACCAGCAGCATGCTCAGTGGATTAAGGCACTTGCTACCAAGGCTGATGACCTGAGTTCAGAGCCAGAACATAGACAGTCCAAAGAGAAGATTGATTCTGCAGATTGTCTTCTGACCTCCACTCAAACGAGCATACACTATGAACTCACACAAAATTCACTAATTCTAAAACTTTGAAAGTAGCACTAGTAAATAGAATAGAAAACTTCCAGAGTGGTACACAATCCTTTAATCCCATTAATAATCATATAGCTAGCTATATGTACATATTTTGTATCCACAGAACAAAAATCAACTGTATATTAAGCTGTAAAAAATTCTACAATATGAAACAGTAAAGGCCATATTCTAAAAGACATACAACGAGGAATAAATAACAGAGCCTCATTCCCACAATCCCTACACTAAAGAGGCTAAGGCGGGGGGTGGGGGGGCACAAGTTCAAGGAGAGCCCATATATCTGTCATGAGGCTGGCCAGAAAACCAAAAATTAAAAAGGAGCAATGATGAGTATCATAATTTTAGAATTTCTAACAAAGATAACAAGGAGAAAAGAAATGCAAAGCCTTCAACAGTTCTAACTTAAGCCAAGAAAATATTAAAGAACTGAGGGATTTTAATCAGTCAGAGAGAAAGTACCAAACCCTAGAGCAAACACAACAGAGGGAAGGAGTAAGAAACATGCCAAGAGCATCCAAGGGCCACAGATCAATCTTCTCTCAGATAAAGAGCTGTGACATAGACACCCATATTTAAGTCACACTGGACCAACTGGACCAACCCCCCCGCCCCCATGCACCACCCAAGTAAATCTATAAAACTCCCAGTACAACTGAATGGGAGCAGTTCATGACCCTAGATTTTAACCATGGTTTCTTAGCATCTGACACTGAAAATGGAAGCAACAAACTCTGATCAACAAGGCTTCATCATGATTAGAAACTTCTCTGCTCAGTACAAGTTTACATACAGCAAAGTCTGTTGGATGGTCTGACTGTTCTCACCCAACCCATGGAATTTGGGGCCTAGCGCATCCTTTCAAAGTTCTATAAATACATTAATAATGTCTAAGGTTAAAGTGATTTAAGCCAGGTATGGTAGCACACACCAGTAAGACATGCTGAAGAGGGGGCAACTAACACTAGGGCCACTTGAAACGCCATATGGAAACCTACTTTATAGACGCTTCCTAAAATATATACATGCATGAAAGGAATCTAAATGAAGTCACCATACAGTGGAGTAGACAATGCCCTAACTAGACACCTTATGCCAGCAAGTAAAGCCTCCAGTGCCGTGATTACATCATGACCAAAGGCGTCCCATGGAGCCCACCTCACCTCCCACCCAAACATCACAGGTTATTGCCAAGGCAAATGGCTGTTCTCCACAACCTGACAGTAAGGCCCTATTGCTAAAGACAGCACTCATTTATGTCATCAAATACAGAAGCTTTGCCCTGCTGAGTAGTGTCCACAGCGCTGAAAGATACATACTAACACAGAAGAAAGGCATTCTTCACTCATCCAGCTATAAGCCCCTGAACCTACAACAGTGACCTGCCTGCAGGATACACTGGTACAATAGTGGCACTATTGTTATGGGAGTAACTAAGCACTTTTACAATTTGAATTTAAGGTCCACTACATGAGATGGAACCCGTACCTGAAACTGCTAACAGGACGGAAACCCGACACTCAACAGGTCATGGGCCTAACCTACTACTATTAGAATGCCAGAGGAACGTAGAAATAAAATGACTCCTGATGACTTATTACTGTACCCACAAATCAGAGCTTCAGTCAACCCTCATCATAGCTTTTTTCTTAAACTAGATGGGAATTAATAACAATGTATAGCGAACGAGAGACTTTGGAACACTCAGTCCTAAACGGGATGCCTTCATCAAAGGCTCCCCTCAGGACTCAGAGATCTATGCAGAAGGGGACAGTGGAAGGATTCTAAGAACCAGAAGTGATGGATGACTTCAAGGAAATAGTTTCTTCTAGATACAAAAGAAACGACGCACATAAGAACTCCCACAGACTGTGGCAGCAAAAACCAAACTTGTATAATTTTAGCCAGATGGGACCCAACACTGAGTGAAAGAAGTAGACATAAGGTCCCACCCATAACCAAGAAGCTGTTTGTAACTGATACCTGCTGGCAAAAAGCAGATCAGTTCTCTATGATAGAGTGTCACCAGGTACACGAACTACACTCAGGGCAGGCCATGCTCGGGAGGAGCTAGCGAGCATGAAACAAACTCCATGACTTTTTCTGTGTAAACTATTTTTTCATTTTGTTTTCTTGATTTTTGATTTTCATACTTGTGTTTTGGGAATTTTTTCAGGAGAGAGGGAGAGAGAGAGCGAGAGCGCAAGCATAAAGTTGGTTGGGTAGGGAGGTAGGAAGGTTCTGAGAGGAGTTGGAAGAGGGAAAGAAATAAAATCAAAATATACTGAATGAAAAAACTATTTAAAAAAAACTAAATAAAGTGATTCTCAATACTCTAAACTAAATAACTGATGCATTTGTGTCTTAGTCAGGGTTTCTATTCCTGCACAAACACCATGACCAAGAAGCAAGTTGGGGAGGAAAGGGTTTATTCGGCTTACACTTCCATGATGCTGTTCATCACCAAAGGAAGTCAGGACTGGAACTCAAGCAGGTCAGGAAGGAGGAGCTGATGCGGAGGCCATGGAGGGATGTTCCTTACTGGCTTGCTTCCCCTGGCTTGCTCAGCCTGCTTTCTTATAGAGCCCAAGACTACCAGCCCACAGATGGTACCACTTACAAGGGGCCCTCCCCTCCTTGATTACTAATTGAGAAAATGCCTTACGGCTGGATCTCACAGAGGCATTTTTCTCAAGGGAGGCTCCTTTCTTTGTGATAACTACAGCTTGTGTCAAGTTGACACACAAAACCAGTACAATTTGTTAGGGTTTTCTTTCTTTCTTTTTTTTTTTCTTTTTTTGAAGATACAATTTAGGGAATTTTTTTTTTCTGTTAGTATGTTTTATAGGCAATTTAGAAAAGAATATATAGACTACACAACAGAAGCCTGTTCAATAAAACACAAATAAATACAAGATCATTTTAATGACTGTCAATCACTGTTGTAATCCAGTGGGAGCTAAAATGGACCAAAGCAGTAACACTGCCAACAAGCATGTAAGCAACCTCATGTATACTCTTCTGAAAAGCAAAATCAAACATTAAACAAGCTTCCCATGGGCTGAGGATCCCATGCCAAGAATTCAGCCTTAAGGCAGTGTCACACAAGCATACAGACAGGCACCCCCTCCAAGAGTCATTACAGCACTGCTTCTAAAATTGTCTTGATGGGATTAAAGTAAAAATTCATCAACTATAACAGTGATATAACCAGCTCTCCAGGCCCCTGGTTTGTATCATTTTTGCCAATTTCTGTGGTAAATACTCCTACCACAGCTAATTTCAAACCACCAAAGTGAAGGAACTGGGTTTTGTAAAGCTGAGATGAAATCTGTAGAAGCAGCTGTTATGAACTGATGCAAACTAGCCACCACATGATTCAAATACACTGGGCACAGGGAGCCCTCTGGATAGGACATTATGCTCAACATGTGCCAGACCCTGGGTTCAACCTCAGGGATCTATATACACACATATACACATGCACACCTAATACTACAATGCTAAGAAGCTGTAATTAACATAACAATGCACAGTGCATATTATTGAATAAAATATTACATATTGAGCAGCTTAAGGACAATGCGAATGACATGCATACTTCATTACCATTTTCACAAAGAAACATACCACACTAATAATAACACTACATTCAATTTAATATACACACACATACATATACACACATATATATGCACATATATATATATAAAACAAAGCAATAAATAGGATTTTTATGCAGTATCTAAAACACAATATGATTTTCATTTTAAAATAGAATATACCAAAAGATCAACAAATTTGGCTTGATAATAAAAAAAAACTACTGAATAATACAATACAAAGGAAAAAACAAACAGAATTTACGTCAATTTTAGTAAATATGACAAAAAGCTTGGAGCACATGAAAAAAAAAAAATGAAGATACAAGCCAAAAAAAAAAAAAACCCAAGAACACATAAATAAGCAAAAATTAAAAAAATGAGGGTACAAATAAAAAAAACCTAAGAAAATCAACTGAAAACAAACATGGCCATGATGACTGTCACCAATGATCAAATACACATCTTCAGATTTCAAATACAATGATTCTCCATAACACTGCTCACAGTGGGAATTAAATGCAATCTTTAAGAACCATATTGTTTTTTATATCTTCTGACGCAGAAATAGAATTTATATGTATCAATTCTTTTTGGTTTTAAAAGCTACTACCTAGAACTTCATCGGGTATTATTTTAAAAAGAAACACTGAGTATCAAGCATTGTGGTGAATGTCTTTAACCTCAGCACTCAGAAGGCAGAGGAGCAGGGCTTTTTGAATTCACTCTTATGAGTTTGAGGCCAACATGATCTGCAGTATTTCAGGCCAACCAGAGCTATGGGTAACCCTGTCTTCAAAACAAACAAAAAGAAAAATGAAACAGAAAACTCTACATGTCACAACAGAAAAGAACTGCTGGGCTGACGAAGTGGCTTAGTGATTAAGAACACTTGTTCCCCTTGCTGAGACCCAGGCTCGGTTCTCAGCACCCACATGGTGGTTCACAACCATCTGTGAGTCCAGTTCCAGGGGACTGAATGCCCTCTTCTACCTTCCACGGGAACTGAGCACACATACATGAAGGCAAAGCACTTATACACAAAGAATAAAATAATTTTTAAAAGAGAAGAACTGAACAAATTCATATAATTTCTCTACCTGGAGCATCATATACCCATCTAAGATGTAAACATGAACTCTGTGTGTTCTGCCACACAGAACATGCTCACAACAGTATTAAACTGTATGGTGTGATCATGCATGTGCAAGAAACACTAAAAAATACAACAGAATAGAAAGGAACAGTACCCAGAAAAAAGTCATAGTTCTTAGATTATATTGGAACATTCTGGATATATTTATGAATTTATTTTAAAACCATTTTGTCAATTTTATGCGAAAAACTACATTTCTATAAATGAAAAAAATAAAAACATAATTAACAGAATAGAGTGTTATATACTCAAAGGTTAACATAAAAACATATTTAAGAGTATAAGAAAATTCTCAAGTGAAAAAAAAAATGTTTTCTTGTCTCAAACTTAAGTTTATATTTAGTGCAATGTTTTTCTCACTTTTTTACTATATTAGAAAGAACTAAACCACCTGAGGAAATATTAAGTGTTCATCTCTAATTCTAAATAGAAAATAAACCAATATAAATACAATACCACCAAGGAAGAATACTCTTTCTAAATTTCTATAAATATAAAAAGTTAATTCTGGAACCAGGTGACTTGGGCCTACTTATGGACAGGGCATTAACTAACTAACTAGCCCTTTGTAACATTGTAATTTGAGGAGTAATTCATAGACTCTAGGGATTTAGGAAAACTCCAGAGAAGATTCAGTTCCCAATGTATGCATGGTCTGGAGCAGAAGTCCTACAAAAAAAATATGTTTTCAAGGGTCTTTGGTTTTATCATTTCCTGTAATGAAATGCAAGAAAATGCAAGAAGCTAATCAGAATCCCAGAAAAGCTATGGCACCTATCACTGGTGATAAGAGACTGTTTCTAGCATTGATAACCACTCCTAAAGGAACGTCTTAAATGACCCAATATAAGAAATGAAAGAATGAGCACTCGAGAGGCAGGTGGAGCTCTGTGAATCTGAGACTAGCCTGGACTACATAGTGAGTTTAGGACAGCCAGAGCTACAGAGTGAGAGCCTGTCTCAAAACAAAAAAACAAAAAGGTAAGAATGTTCATAGAGCTGGGCAGTGGTGGCACACGCCTTTAATCCCAGCACTTGGGAGGCAAAGGCAGGCAGATTTCTGAGTTCGAGGCCACCCTGATCTACAGAGTGAGTTCCAGGACAGCCAGGGCTACACAGAGAAACCCTGTCTCAAAGGGAAAAAAAAGGATGTTCATAGAGCATTAATTGTTGGACACAGCAAGTTCCTTCCCCTCCAACTCACCACTGCAAGCCAGGAACGTGCTACAAGGGCTCAGAGTTAAGACAAATCATTAGTTCCATCAAAAAGTGAGTCATGAAACTAGAGACTGGTTTCAAGTATCTTTCTGTTATAGCACCCAGTTCTTTCAAATTATTCACTTTCTTAAAATATATTTCCCCACATTTTCAGTCAAGAAATCCCATGCAGTTTAATTGTGCAGCTCCACTTTCAATACTGGTCTCAATTAGAAACAGACACTGGGCATTCTCCAAAAACGTTAGGGAAGGGGGCTCAGGTATAGTTCGCTTACAGAACAAGGACTCAGCAAGCCCCTGGTGTGGGGTCGATGCTCAGTGTGCAGGCCCACACTCAAGTCCTTTTTAGTGTCTACACTAGAGGCCTGGGGATATGGTTCAGTTAGAGGAGCATGCAGGAAGTCCTGCATTCCATCCCCAGTACCACACTGAACTGAGCATGGTGGCCCAGGCCTATAAACCCAGCACTTAACTTAGAGAGGTAGAGGGATTCAAAGTCATCCTCAGCTACACAGTGAGTTCTGCTACATATTGAATTCAAGACTAGCCTGAAAAAGAAAAAAAGCCTGCAAGAGATTTAAAGATGATGACCCCCTTGACAGGTGCCTAGACTAAAATGTCTAAGTTCTTTCTACAAGACATGCCTCTACCTGAGAATGAATCTTTCAGGCAGCGATAGCTCATAATATTGCTTATCTTCTTCTTCTTGTGGGCAACTGAAATGTGCTCTACTATAAGAGAAACAAGCCGAATAAAAGCATTTCTTGGCCAGGTAGTAGTGGCGCACGCCTTTAATCCCAGCACTTGGGAGGCAGAGGCAGGTGGATTTCTGAGTTTGAGGCCAGCCTAGTCTACAGAGTAAGTTCCAGGACAGCCAGGGCTACACAGAGAAACCGTGTCTCGAAAAACCTAAAAAACAAACAAACAAACAAAAAGCATTTCCTGGACAAGGATGGCTCAAGACACACCCTCTTAACTTATTACAGGAGAACATATTTCTAAGTACCTCAAAGAGTTGACAGAAAACAAAAACTAAGAAACGCCATAGTGCAGCCAGGCTGCAAACTTTCTTTTTAAATGTGGATGGCTCTTTCCAAGACTCTTCTGTGCATGAGTTCTGTGCTGAAATTAGCTAGTCTGCAGGAAAGTGACTACAACACACAGTCCTCCTCCCATCCAACCTAAGCTTCGTTGACTGTGTATCTCCCAGTTCACCATCTGAGAGAGGAACAGCACCATGAGGAGAGAATGAATATCAAGAGTTCATTAGGGAGAGAGCTGGAGATGCAGCACGGGACTGCTCTTGGTGATGGAGGCCAGGGAGTAAGACTGACATTTTTCCTTTGCTCTGTGCTCTCCTTCCAGAGATTAGTGAAAAAAGACACAGCCACGGGGCCCTACCACAGCAGCACCCTCTGCCCTTCCACACCTTGGATCCCATTTCTATCCTCTGCCCTGGGACCGTTCTGGCCCTAAAACTGTCCAACCACAAACCCAAGAGCCTGATACTAAAATAACAAGGAGACAGCAGCCCAAGGAAACCAGGGCTTGGCAGTCCAACCTGGCACCTCTGGCAGCATCTGGTTCTTCTCAGTTCTAAGACCTCAGTGAGACTCCTGATGTTGCTTCTTTAACTACAGCCCTTCTAGAGATGCAGACAAGTGACACAGGAAGTTGCTTTCTTAAGGTTCCTCTTAACTATACAGGGCACCAAATACATCTAAACAAAAAAGTATGAAATTCTTTCTCTACAGATACCTGTCACAGACATTTTCCTGGGTATTCTGTAAGCCTTAAGAAGATAGGGCACTGTGGTATAATGGTGATAAGCACAAATGCTCTGCTTACTGATGCCTCTTTCCTACTAGCTTCAAAAGTAAAAGAAGTCCCCCCCCCCATCTATCCCCAACTACACCGAGTCCCTCTTTGGAATATGAAGCCCTCAGTGCCCACCTCATGAGCCCCACCAGTGATCACTCACAGAAAATCGGGAGCAGAGATTATTTGTAAGCTAGACCAGTGAGGCAACAACAAAAGGACCAAGTCAGAGGAAGCTGGCATGGGTAGTAAAAAAACAAAAGACCCTGCCTAAGCAGACAGGGCACAGCAAGGCCTCTCCAGCTCCACCCCTGTGCCGCCCAGGATACCGCCTTTCCTGCAGGAAGCAGGAGACCCATGCAGATATGACAGAAGGATTTTGATACCACTCCCTGTGAAGACAGAGCTACTATCAGCAGCACGCCAGGCAGCAGGAGGGAGCGCTGGACAGCTAAGGCCTCATTCTCAGGCCTTGCTTACTGAGCACCCTGTCCATCCCATTACCACCATTAGTGGGGCTGCTTGTATCACACTGAAGTTACTGCAGCCAGAAGAGAGAAGATCAAACTAGTCAGCAGGACCCACCAGCCTGGCAACGCTTCCTTGTAAAGCCCCTGGAATGGGAGGAGGTACCCTTCCCACTCCACATCCTCAGACCCCTCATTCACAGAGCAAAGTAATGGAGATCCAAGGTTACAAAAAAGAAGAGTTTCTAAGTTCATGTGGTCCCTGGAATCTTTCTCCTCTAACTTCTTCTTCATTCTATGTCGCTACAGAAAAAGCAAACTAAACAAATGAACAGAATTACCCTCTAAGATCACCCTACAGGGAAGAAAAAAAAACCAGGACAAGTAGGGCAGGAATACCCACTGCCTTTTACAGGTTGGAGGAAGATATACATTACCATCCAAAACACACCATAATAGTGTTTGATATTTCACAAAGCCAACCTGCCATTGTTTCAATGTGACTTGTCAATTCTCAAAAATATACAAGAGCTACAGAGTAAAGAGTTAAGTACTTCAGTACCCTGTAATTCTTTTAAGGGTAAACTATGAACAAAAATTAAAGTCATTCTGTATTATTAGAACAAGTTGCAGGAAATGGGTCATCTCTCTAGGACAAGAGGAAAATTGCATCGGCCATGTGCAGAAGGAATACACACTTGTTACAAGGCAGACACTCTGTAAAGTATGGTAAAATACCAATTCACGTGGCAAGAAGTACTACTGCATCTTTACCTTGAAACACACACATGCACCCCTTAAACAGTATACTGCCAGCTGACTGGATATAACAAAAACACAACCTCCCTAATGATCTGTACAGAAATGCAATCAGAAAGAGACGATATAAAGGCACTCAAGTAACTGAGACCAGAGTGCTCAAAGCACTGCATAACAAAGATGTTCTGCTACACCACACATGCTGACAGCCCACAGGACCTTCCCCATTCCAGCAAACACACAGTATCCTATTTGCAAACCCAGCAGCCCATTAGATTATCCTGCACTGGCTCACTAACTCTCTGCTGGTAATCATGAACCAATCTCAAGTCCCTGCCCTCTGGAAAGGAAGGAAGAAGGAGTTGACATTCTGTTCGGTAATGACGTATTTTGCTTTGCAGACCATAGCACGAAGTGCAAAAGAAAGCCAATCATCTCCTTTACTGATCACAAACCCTTTTCTTTTAATGTGTCAAAACACTCAACTTCCCGCGCCAGCTCACCGCCACATGATGTCTGACAGAACTGGGAAGTTCTCTAAGTCTGAGAAAATATTCGTGCAGGGATGTGTAAGGACCCTCACTAGCGTATGAGAATAAATGAATGGGTAATATTCACATGGGGTGTGGCGCCCACAGTGGTAAGTCTGAATAAGAGCTGGGCAAATCCCAAGCACCTCTCCAGACAGCTGCAGCTACCAAGTGCTAAAGGCCGGCAGAGAGGCTAAGGATAACGCTGCTGCCCATACAGCAAAGACAGTGTAAGAAAGGAATATTAAAAACAATGGCTTTAAAACACAAAAGAAATTCTAATTCCAGCTTTTAACAAGTAATGACCAAAAAAACCAAAAAAAAAAAAAAAAACCAAAACCAAAAAAAATTCTTAGATGAAGCAATTCATTCATGTTTTCAATACTCCATAAGGGGGTGGAGGGATCACAAGGTTATCTCCAAGAAATATGCATACTGGGTTCTAAACATAACTGCTCACTTCCTATAGCAGAGCCAAAACACCTCACTCTACTTTTCCTTAATTTGTGGATCAATTATTGTTCCCTTCCATGAGGTTTCAGGAATATAATGACATTAATAGCACTTCAGACCCCAACGGCACCACAACCCATTAAACACTTACTTGAAACTACTTTGTTTCTAAAGCAACCCAACAGGTCACAATCCCAGATTAACCCTGCAGTAAATGAGCATGGGACTCTGAAATTTCAAAGGTCTTGTGTGTCTAACAGCACTCCATCAGAATAGCTGTATCTATTTCTTTTCACCCTGAAGCAATGTGACAAGGAAACATTCCCAACAGAGAATTTAAGAGAAGATGGGAAAGCACAAGCATTCCACCTCCTAGAACACAAGGCCTCTTACTGTGTGCTCTAGGTGGCCCACTACTCAACAAAGAGCAGTGGAAAACGGCAAACATACAGATGATACCCATTAGAGAAAAGCAGGAAATTTACATCCATTCCCTTCCACTGCTCTACTTTCTTGTGGGAATCCAGCTGCCTCCACACCCCTAGTAACTGAAAATAAAGCCAAGGTAATTGATCGGTTATGCTTGGCGCGATGCAAGATCCAAGAGCCACCATCTTTACCCTCCAGGAGCTTCCGTTCCAATAAGAAACAGAACAACCTTCATTAACAGCTTCTCAGTTACAAGCAAAAAGCGACCTGTCGGGAAGAAACAATACATATACATTTAGGAGTTCATGTTCTCCAGGCCATCTGCTTTCTCTGCCTGAGTGAGTCCAGAAAGGCTCCCACAGTGGTCTACAGCACGTTTTTGCCTTTTCTTTTGTATAAAGAAACACCAGAAAAACCAGCCAGCAGGGCAACACAGGCAGCAACCAAGAAAAAACAAGCCTGGAGACTTGCTCCGTCCTTCCTGTTGGCACATAACTAAGCATCGTTTCACATAGCACAAAACTTTGTACAAAACTCTACACACAGAAGTGTTTAATATTTTTTTATGTGGACAACATCTGATAGGCGGCTATTATTTCTTAATATATGACTAGGAAGAAATTCTGGAGGAAAAGTTTATTTTCCATTAATTGGTAAGTGTTTAGTCAGTGGCTTTGAGAGACCTTCATAATTTTATTTATGGACAATACTAATTTTGCTCTTTAATACTGAACTATAAAGAGGAGCTCAGCAGTAGAGCACATGGATTAGCACACTTGGGTCTTTAGGTTCAATCACCTGCACAAAAAAATAAAAAGTAAAGGCTTTTAGCAAAACTGCAGTGCTGTGTTCAGAAATGACACCTAGGTATGAAGGCTGACCACAGGCCTAACTAACATGGCAAATTGTGTTTGGGGCTCACAGTACCATAACATCAGCTTATTTTTCAGTATAATGTACATTCACAACCACTTTGGACTCTAATTCATCCTGTCAGTATGTGTAGATCCTATTGCCTTATTGCCACTCATTAGATAAGAAATCAGTCAGACGTCTACATATCAGTGACATAACAAATCAAATGTGATCATGGAATGTCCTCTATTACATTAGCTACAGCTGCTGACACAAAACAGTTGTCCAGATCTGAGAATAGCTTTCCCTCATGTTACTCCATTCAGCAAAGCAAGAGAAAATGCTCTGTTTACTGTGCAGTCAGTTACTGCCACGGATTTAATTACCAACAATCGTACATCTTACCTTCTATTGCTATTTCACACTTCCCTAGGATTAGTTCTGCACAAATTCTAATGACTACCTAAAAGGCATTGTAGAAGCTTCCCTTTGAATATTGTCACTGCTTGGTTCTTCAGCCAGGAAATGAGAGTTTAAATCTATTACTACAAATCTATACATCCCCTCAACCCAATACACCAGGTCTGCAGGAGACAGCCCCTCCACAGCAGGTCTAAAAAGACAACAGCCCCTCTGCCTTCTCAAGGAGAAACAGTCCCAACCTGAAAATGGCTTCTCTCTTTCAAGACATCTCCTTGGCTCCCTACATACAACCAATCAACAGTCCACTAACATCAACAGAGTAACAGGTCCCTTCGAGAAACTGATTCAGATGCTAGGGACAAAAATCATCCTGAAAAATCCTGCTCGTTTTTTCTCTACTACAAAGCATTCCTGGATCATGAAGAAAAATCTTTCCCTTTTCCTGCTAAGTTTAGCATAGCACATATAGCCTCATAGTTACAAAAGCTGTTTCAGCTCCTTAAACTTTTCATCTGAAATACAAACACTATCTTTATTAAACACTCCTGAATACTGAACACCTCGTAAAGAGGAACTGAGTCAGTTTTTCTAAATAAAAAAGAAGCTACCAAATTTATTCGTGGGAACAAAATAGCTACTAGATTGCTCTGGTTCTCTTTTCTACCCCTACATAAGTATGTTTGAACAGATTTACACAGAATAGCTTCACAGAAAAACCATCAGCAGGGTTTTAATTTAGGCCACAGTTCTCTGACGAAGAAATGACCTAGTGCAGGACAGGTATACGACAGACAGGCAATCCACACAGCTCCATGAAAAGTCTTACTCTGACGGTTCTATCAGTCAGCCCTACAGCTTGGGTTTCTGAGGAGTGTCCCATTTCAGCCTTCAGTTTCCTCGGTTTTGTTTGTTTGTTTGTTCTAAGGAGAAAATACATCCCAAAAAACATTGATATTTAAAAACATATTAAACACTTCAATGATAAAAACGCATTAAAAAGAAAAAAAGGTCAGTCTTTATAGCAACACCATATTTTGATATCTCCAAAATGTTTACATTAGAGGGTTCAGGACAGCCAACTCTGACAGCTACTAAGGAGAACTGGAAGGGTACTTAAATGAGCGCAGAGCAACTCTCTCTAACTCAAGTTGGGCACAGCCCCAGCTCCCAGCCTCCCAGGTCCCTTCTTGCTTTACACCTGCAACTTTCCACACAGTTCCTAACAGTCTGTACTTAACCTGCTGAAGTCCTCTCATGTCAATGTATGTATTAATCACAAAAATCGTCTTGATAATCAGAGAAGGAATATTAAAAATTCACTATGATCAATACATGGGAGAAAAACATACATAAAAGAATGAAAGGTGTAAACTAGCCTTTATATAATAAACAGTAATCAAAGTATATAATAGACTGGTTTTTCTCACACTGACAGTCTATAAGCATGGCTGACTCTGGGCTAATGGTGCAGGCCTATGATCTGAACTGGTCAAGAGGATGAAGTAGGAGGACACAAATCCGAAGCTTCCCTAGACAACTTAGTGAAACCTTGTCTCAGAAAGTAAAAAGAGAGTGGGGACTCCATGTTGGAACACCTGCCTAGCAAGCGTGAGATTCTGGGTTTGATTCCTACTATTAAACACTGTCCTGGTTCTAACATACCCAGCACAAAACACAACATGCCGGGATGCACATGTAACATCTGATTTTTTTTTTCAAGTTCACAAAATCAATTATCAGCAAGCACTGATTAAGACCACTCTTCCAGCTCTATCTTACAAGCTGGAATGTAGAAGTGAACAAAAGAACATGCTCTTACCCTCATAAGCTTGCAGAATGGAACATACAAAAAGGCTGAAATGTCTTTCTTACTCCTTTCAAAAACCAAACACACACATTCTTCCATTTAAGACTGACCTAAACTTGTCTGCTTTCAATAGGAAGAATCCATCAATAAAAAGGGATTGAAAAACAAACACTAATGAGAGAACTAAAGAGAATGAGTCAAAAGTTACTAAGTTAAAATGTAACTCTTTACTGTGATGAAATGTCAGAGATCATTCCTCAAGAGATCAAGCTGCCTAAGCTCTGTAGAATAAATGCAGAACACACTGGCATAAGCGCTGGATACAGACGAAAAAGAGCCCAAATTTTACAGGCACACTTGATTATCTAGTCAGATTACCAGTTAGTGATTCGGCTACATTTTAATAAGTAAACAATTAGGTGACCAATACATTGCACCCCATGGAATAAACCCTTCCATTGAGTGTCAACCTTGAGTTAAAACTTACTTAGAAAACAATTTTACACAGAACTTCAACACAAGCATGATCGTTCCACGTAAATAAGCGATCGAATATATAAAAAGAACCTTAAAATGTGATGAAATGTATTCTGTAATCTCCTCTGGATGGATTTTGGTAAAATGAACAAAAGAAGTAGGAAATGAAGACTACTCACAAGACAGCAGACCAGGAAGGAGCCCCTCCCCCAAGCACTCCCTTGTTCAGTTCGACACTCATTTCCCTGCTAAACTCACACCCATACACACAGAGAGAAATTTACACTTAACGTCTATCATGACTACTCAAATAGTATGGGTACTGCATTTGGGAAAGAAGCCTATCCAGACTGAAAACAGCTGTGATTGCTAATGATGTCCAGGGCTCCCACTTCTGACAGAGAAGTGGATGTTTTTTAAATACTGCTCATGAATGTAGGTACTGAATAAACGGCAGGTTTTCTACCACCTCCAACAGTCTGTCTTTGATGGGTGAGGTGGGGCCAGGTTAAACCCTGCTCAAATCTATAATCAGTGAGGGGAGGGCTGCCACACACTATACCTACCACTTTTTTAGCAGTAGAGCTGTGGGGGTTTTCCCCTCGGGAAATCATTTCCAAGTTCATTTTTTAAAGCATGGTATATTATTAAAATACACAGCATGTAATTAAGTATCTCTATAAGTGTATTCCCCTCTCAGGCATTTAATCCTAGGCCCTCTGACAAACCTAACTCATAGCTGCTGGGAAACCTCGAGCTGTCAAATTTCAGGCAAATAAGTTTGGTTAACAAGACCTCAAATGCCCCGTTTCTAGCTAAACACAAACATATGAACACTGTAAACAAAGGAAAATTAAAAGCCAGGTCTAAGAGAAACTCTCTAAAACACATGTTCTTCCTCTTAATTGTACACTGGAACACCATATATTCATTCCACTTGCCCTTGCTTTTCCCTTAAAAAAAAGATGATAAGACATTCCATCTTCAGCCATGAGAAGAAACAGAAATGATGAGGGTGGGCAGGCTTCTCTGGTGTCCCCATTCCCCTGGCTTACTGCCCTGAAACCCACCTTTGTATTCAGCCCCCTGCCTTCTGTTCTTTATGAACACTTTATATGTGCACATTTACCTAACAGGATTTCAATATAAAGACCTAAGTTAAGGCAAGGAAACAACATTGGTAACATTTGTGATTATGATATTTATATTTATGATATATTCTGCTCCTGACTATAAGCGATCCAGTACATAAGCAGTTCAGTCCTTAAGGTAATGGGTTCCTGGAGCCAGTATATGGAATGCTCCAGAGAGAAAAAAAAAGGGGGGGGGGGTTGTTTCTCAAATCCCAACTAACAATGTAATATCCTTTTCTTACAGAAATGTTTGAGAAGTGTTATTTTTACTCATACAAATAAACACAAGTGCAGACATTTTTCAGGCCTGTTCCTGCAAAGCAATTCATGCTTCCTACCACAATAGCAATAGTTATGTCATGCTAGCTTGTACATGAACCCTTGATCGCTTGATGCTGAACATTCTTTCAGAGATAATAATATAGTTCCTATTTGAAAATAGCATTTTCTTGCTAATTTAGTGTTAAAGCAGAATGTTGGATTGTCTTTTTTAAAAAAAAAAAAAAAAAAAAAACGAGATCAGAGGGAAATTTTCTCGCACTCTTCCCGTTTTTCTTGGAGCCCAGATGGCAAGATACTAAAATGTCCGTTTTAAACAAAAGGTTTCTGTTTGTTTCCAGGAGAGTAACAGAGAGGCTGTGCTGGTTTCCAGTAGAAACTGCTGTGAATTCAGGCATACATCTGGGTCGCCTCATTAAACAAAAGATACCCGTCTGCTGTCAACAACCACACAGTACAACACTCCCGGATCCTTCATCTTTATCCGGAAGGAATGGTGCAGAAGAAACGTCTGTCACCATTCACTGGCCATGCAACTCTCTGGGGTCACTCTTGTCGGTGGCCTGGTGGCCAGAGTAGAGCACATTTAGGCTAGTCTTCCCGCCCCGCCCCTGCCCAGTACATTAGCCCAGGTTTCTTCGGAGCGACAGCCAAGGCTTCCTCGGCACCTTTCCTTTGCAGAATCCAGACCCGAATCTGCTCCCTGTTTCCACCCTTCCCTCTCCACGCTACAACGCGCCACAATGGACGCTGGCCGGCCACCGCACTGCACGCCATCGCCCACCCGCGCCGCTCGCGCGGACGCTCAGCCGTCCCGCAGACGCGGCGCAAAGAGCACGGCCCTAGCTGACACCAAAGGCGCACGCCGCGGCTCCGCGACAGGGAGCCCCGGCCCTCGGCCCCTATGTGCGCGCGCGCGGGTGCGGGTGCCGGCCGGGGACGCGCGCGAGGAGGGCAGCGGCGAGCCGGGCCAGGGGGCACCAGGGCCCAAGGGCCGCACTCACCCAGCAGCAGCAGCTTGAGCTCCCGGCGGGCGTCGCGCTTGTCCCTGCGCAGCTGCCGCTCGATCTCGTCGTTGATCCTCCGGGCTTCTTTGGCCTCCTCGCTCAGGCAGCACGCCATGATGGACTCCAGAGTCATTCTTCCGAAGTGCTTCGCTGCAGCCCCGCCGGCGCCCTGCTCACACGCGCGCACACACGCCCTCCGCCCTCGCTCCCCCGAGGCAGCGGCGGCCGCGGAGCCCCGCCGCCCGGGCGCGCGTCAGGGACGAGCTCAGGGGAGCCGCGGTGAAGACGGCGGCCGGGCCCGCAGCCCAGGCGGGCCGGGGACGAGCGGGGCCGGGGGCCTGGGACGCGCGAGGAAAGGCCGCCGCGCCCGGCCGCGCTCACACGCCGCCTTCTCGGAGAGCGCGCGGCCCTCCAGGCGCCGCCGCCGACGCTGCCCTAGGCTGTGCGCCCAGCGGCCCGAGCTCATCCACCGAGGCGGCCCCGCAGCGAGCGACCGCCGACGGCTCCGCGCGCCCGGCGCGCCCGCTCCTCGCAGCCGCCTGACTCGGCTCCGGGCGCCCTCGGCCTGCCCGCGCCCACTCGGCTCGCGCGCAAACCGGGCAGCCGGCCGCCGCGCGCTCCCCGCCTCCGCCCCCGCCTCCGCCGGACGCCCACCCGGCCCTATTGCCAAGCGCGCCGCGGCTGCTCAATGCTCGCCCTCCCCCTCGCCACACACACACATTTTCTCCTTTCTCTGAACTGGAGCACAGATCAGGGAGGGAGGCGGCGGCGGGAGGAGGGCGGGCGCAAGGGGCGGGCGCAGCGCAAGGGGCGGGGCCGCGGCCCCTCCTGGACGGCTCGCGCTCTCCACGTCCCGCCCCTAACTGCCCGCCCCGTTCTCCGGCGCCTCCCTCCGTGCGAGCCCCGGAGCAGCTCGAACGGGGCCGGCAGGCTGACATCGACCTTCGGCTGCCGCGGGCCGCCGGGGCGTGGTCGACTAGAATATGGCGGCCTCAGCCTGGCCTCCGGCCGCTGGCGCCGCAAGATCCCTGCCGGGAGCCCACGCGCCGCGCCCGGAGCCTCTACAGCCCTGCTGCCCTTAACTATTTCTAAAACGCCATTTGGGGAGAGTCTGCCTAGAGTGGCCTCAGACTACAGATCCGTCTTAGAAAATGAGATACCCTTTACTAGGGAAGAGAAAGGATTGTCACTGGCTCTCTGGGGGTTACCGAGGATCTGTGGACGGAACTGTCCTCGGTATCTCCAGATAGGAATCTGAATCCTAAAGAGAAAAAGGAAGCTGCCCAAGTTTCCAAGAGCCTCCAGATCCGTTCCAACTTTTCGGGTCACTGAGGTGGTTTCTGTTTTCCTACCAGCACACAATGTTAAACAGTCTGGTAATGTGGGATTGACCCTTCTACACCGTGACAGTTAAGGATGACTTCTGGGAGATCGCCAAGTAGTACAGAATGAAATGAATGAGACGGATATGGTGGCTCACACCCATAACTCATAAACCATAAACTCAACAGACTGAGGCAGGAGAATTGCTTCCTGAGTAGTATGATACCTTGTATTAAAGAAAAGGGGGAGGGAAGAGAATAAAATAGGAAAAAGTGGAGAAACTAGTGTCATTGGAGTAAAAGTCTATTTGGTTTTTACACTTCTAATTTGAGACAGTTTACTAACAAATAGAAAAAATCTTGTTCATTCAAGGTTGTATTTGGAAAAAATGTTAATTCAATTCAGTGTGTCTCAAACATCAAGAGGAGATTCATACTATTTTTCCTGTATTTATAGGTAGAAGCAGAAGCCTCCCCATTTTGTGCTTTCCATGAACTGCTCCTTTGATCTAGACTGCAATGTAAGGTCATATCCATTGCTACAGATTAAGAATCAAACAAGCCTTGTGCTTCAAGACCTCTGTTTTGCCTTATTCTCTAACCCCTTGATGCACTGCACACATACATTCACCCTCCGTCCCAGGACTCAGATGGAGTTATGGAAGTAAAGTCTGTATGTTATACCCTGCTGTTTTAAAAGATGTCTTGCCAAGACAGCAAGGAAGATGAACCTCTCACCCCTTTTATATGAATACCATCAGAGCTGGTAGACTTGCTAGGAAATTAAGGTGTACATAGTAAAGATTCAAAGTCAGTAGGCAGAAATGTAAAACAGCTTGGGGGAGAATCGAAAGTAGTATATCCTGCCCCCTCCCCCCCCCGTGTGTGTGTGTGTGTGTGTGTGTGTGTGTGTGTGTGTGTGTACTAGAGGGATTCAACACGATGGAAAACAAAGTGATCAACATTTCATGTCTTGTTGCTAAGGAGCCCCTGAGACAAACTGTGCTTTCATGGTGTCACTAATATATTTTTGCTTCACTGTCCTCTTGTTTTGTCACTTCTTTTTTTTTTATTTTGTTTCCTTTTGTTTTTTGAGACAGGGTTTCTCTGTATAGCCCTGGCTGTCCTGGAACTCACTCTGTAGACCAGGCTGGCCTCAAACTCAGAAATCCACCTGCCTCTGTTTTGTCACTTCTGTCTCAACTTCAAGGACAACCTGTGGCACAGATATTTAAATTGGTAAAAAAAAAAAAAAAAAACAATCAGTAGGAGAACATATCACTCATTGGAAAGAAATCAGGAAGTAAGGAACACCAGCAACGCACAGGATACAACTATATAAGGACATCAAGAAGGAACCAGGAAGAGGAAATTCGAAATGGATCTGGAAAGCATTTGCTAAGCAAGTGCCCCTGTAACCTATACCAAACAGTGGAGTCCAGACAGAAACTCACAGTGGTTTGAGTGTGTTCTAGAAGAATAGACTCTAAATTATGCAACCAAACAGGGCTCATGTTACAAAATTCCAGTTCATTACATCAACAAGCATGTGTTAACTGCTTAAATACAGTTACGCCGCAGAGAGGAGAACCCAGGTGCCTACAGCACGTCCTCAGACTCTACAGGCATGTGGTCTTAAGACACGGTGCAGTTCTCGACCCATACAGAAGGATCAACTGGAGTTAATTTGTGTGAAAGTTGGGGTAAAGGTAATTAATAGTCCTGTCTGGAAGAGTTGGAAAACATTACAGGAAAGAAGCATTTCAATGTACCCTAAAGAACATATAGGCTTAGCTCGGTGTACAAGTACACAGTCCTATCTGTAATAGCAGTCTGGCCTACTGAAGGAGCTACCCTGTGGGGAAGGAAGGAAAAGAGTGGAACAAAGAAAATATAAATGTGTATGTACACCACTTTAAAATAACAATTCCAAATCAAAATCACTGGAGACAGACTGTGGGTTGATAAGCCATTCTGAGAACTCGAGGCTGATTACTGTAAGGCTGAAAGGCAAAAACCACAAAATCCTACAAGCTCTGAACTTCAGAGAAATCAGACTGTTATCTCCCTTGCGGTGTCCCGTTCAGAAACCTACCTACCCCACACACCCCAATTTATGGTCCAGCCTTCAGAGACTGGAGAAAAAAGAAAAAAAAACAAAACAACACAGTAAAGGTATATTAAAGTCTCACGGAGGGATTCCAGAGTCCAGGAAGAAAAGGAGAACCTGAAGGGGAACCCAGAAAGCAGGCTATATACAGTGCCTTTGTTGCAGTCACTTAGCATGGCTGCTTCATATGCTGTGAGTGTGTGTGTGTGTGTGTGTGTGTGTGTGTGTGTGTTTCTGTCTGTCTGACTGAGAGCAAGGACTTTCCTGCTCCCAAGGACCCAAAAAAGTGCTGAGACTAGAATTGGGCCCAGTTTGGCCTAGAATTTACTAGCTTTGGACTCACAGTGATCCATCTACCTCTAGTGTACTGAGATGAATAGAATTAGCCACCATACCAAGCCTAGAACATACATTATTTTTAATTGATTCCTATTTATTTCCTGTGCATGGGTGTTTTACCTGCTTTTATGTTTGTGTACCATGTGTGGGCTTAGTTCCTGTAGAGGCCAGAAGGGGACATCAGATTCTCTGGAACTCGACTTACAGATGTTTGTGAGCCATCATATGGGTGCTGGGAATTGAGCCCAGGAATGCCCTCTGCAAGAGCAGACGGTGCTCTTAATCTCTGAGCCATCCCTCCTCCAGCCCCAGGATATATATTCTTTAGATGTTGAATAAGTACAGGCATGCCACCACCCACATCACTGGCGAACACACTTGCAGACTGCTTTTTCAGGCAGTGTATTATGCCAGGTGCTTGAGCCATGTAGAGTTCCTACAGACTTTTTAGTCTGTTTGGGTAGACAGTCCACACAAATAAGAGAATAAACAATACAAAATTAATATCTCACATGCCTAAGAAAACAAACAATGCAAAATGAAAAATATTATGTAATACTAGCCAAATGTATCAAGAAGGAACTGTTAGCACAACTCAGTTGTAGTGGTAGTCCCAGGGACTCTTAAAATCAACCAGGGAGCATGGGTAAGCAATGCATGGGGAAACCTAAAAGGCCAATTGGAAATAAGTCTGACACACTGCTGATATTAGGTTAGCTGGGAAAGAGCTGCTCTGTGCAGAATTGCCAGCACCACTATTTGGCCAAGAAATCAAATAGGTTTATGCCTTAAGAAGGAAGTTGACCCAGGTCAAATGAGAAAACTGCAAAGGGCACCACCTAGAGGAAGTTTCTCCTAACCACAAAAAGTATGATAAGATGTCTAATAGAAAGCCTTTCAGGATCAACTTGAAGATGAAAAACCTCTCAAAAAGCACTGTCTCCTGCTAGAAAAAATACATATATTGCACATCTAAAAGATACTCTACGTGAAACAGGGTACCTCTTGACATCCTTGTGTTACCAAACCCTGAAAATGCATGCAGACAATCCACTGACTTTATCCAAATATAGTTTGTGCCTGCCAAAGTGTACTCATTTTCTGTAGGCAGGGTCTGACTATGTTGCTCATGCAGTCCTTGAACTCCTGGACTTAGGCAAGCCTCCTGCCTCAGTCTCTTGAAAAGCTGAGACTCTTAAGTCACCACAGTGCCTAGAAATGTTGTTTTTTGACTCTGGTGCTTACTTAAAAAAAAAAAAAAAGCTCGTGTCTAGAACTTGCACATCAAGGGAATAATAATGTGGGGCAGGCATGTAGGTAAACCAGTGCTTGCCGGGTTCCCACAAAGCCCTGGGGTCAGTCCTCAGCACCCCATAAAGCAAACACGATAGCACACGTCTGTAATCCCACGAGGTAGAGACAGGAGAATTCAGTGTTCAATGCCATCCTTGGCTGCATAGATTGAGGCCAGTATGGGCTTCTGGGACCCTGTCAGGGATGTGGGGAGAGAGTTGAAGAAGAAGAGCAGGAGAAGGAGGAAAGGGAGGGGGAGGAAAAGGTGAAGAAAGAAGAAGGAATTAGGAGAAGAGAAAAGAAATCTGAATTTTAGTTTCTAACCAAGAACTAGAAACTCCAGGCTTATAGTAAGAGCTCTGACAAGGACAGGCAATGCCCCACCATGCATCATCCAGACCAGTCCATAGGCCTTGTAGTAACATACCTACCTACCTGTGGGCACTGCACATGAGACACTAAGTAAAAAGCAGAAATTTTGGATCAATGTGCTAGAGTGATCACAACATCCATTTATTTCTCCCTATTTCCATATTTCTAAGTCAATTAGTCACTCACCTCTTTATACTTATTTCCTTTCGTGAGTTTTATGTACAGCTCTAAAAGGCTGAGAATTTTTTGTCTGTTTTGTCCTCTCCTGAAACAAGTACCTAGAAATAGCATCTGAGTTTAAGTGATGCTTGTGACAGTTTGTATATGCTTGGCCCAGGGAATGACACTATTAGGAGGTATGGCCTTGTTGGAGTAGGTGTGTCACTGCGGGTGTGGGCTTTAAGACTCTCATCCTAACTGTCTGGAAGCCAGCATTCTGCTAGCAGCCTTCAGATGAAGATGTAGAACGCTCAGCTCCTCCTACACCATGCCTGCCTGGATGCTGCCATGTTCCCACCTTGATGATAATAGACTGAACCTCTGAACCTGTAAAGGCTCCAATTAAATGTTGTCCTTTATAAGACTTGCCTTGGTCATGGTGTCTGTTCACAGCAGTAAAAACCTACCTAAGACAATGCTTTAAAAAAAGTTGTATTTATTTATTTATTAGAATTAAGAGTAGATATTTTAATCAAAGAAATTGAATATTAGCCACATGAAAGATGGCCTCTAGCCTTCCCACCCCACTTAGCCATTTGTTACCCATCAAATCTTGATTGTTTCCCTGAGTCCACTTTGTCAAAACCTAGCCTCAAATGGGATCATCAAAGAAAATCAACCGGGAATCAAAAAAGCTGAGAAAAACATTATTGCTCAAACCCAGATTATAGGAAAGTTGCTATTTCTGCCATTAACTCGGTTTATACCTTTGCAATCAAGACACAATATAAGGTCGAAGTTGCTAATCGCTCAATGTGTGATAAATTAGTGAGACCCAGAATATGTTGATAGAAAACATATAAGTAATTAAATTACCTGCTATTCTGTCTTGTTCGTGAATTAATATTAACCTTTCAATTGCTATTATTCTTGTGTTTCAACCTACCAAGGTAAGCGGTGTTGAAATGTGATAGCTATTCAATTTTTGTTTGGGTTTGGGTTTTGGTTTTTCAAGATAGGGTTTTGTCGTAGAAACTTTTAATCCCTGGGGCAACCAGTTCTTGAGGAACAGTATTAGCATTAGAATACAAGCAGCATCAGGCCAACCCACTATAAGGTTTTTCTGTATAGCCATGGCTCACCTTGTAGACCATGCTAGCCTCGAACTTAGAGATCAGCCTGCCTCTGTCTTCCAATTGCTAGGAATAAAGGCGTGCATCACCACTGCCCAGCTGCTATTCGATTTTTAGATAAATATAAAATGTCTTCTCTAACTACAAAATTAGACAGAAAATACTCTCTTTTACTTTTTTTCTTTCTTACTTGACAAAATCACCAAAATCTCTTCACCAAATTTCTGTAAGACGGCTTTCATGTTCTCATCACAGTTGATTTTCAAATGATTTCCATTTTTTTCATCCTTACGCCAATTTTTAAGAATCAAGTTTCTGATGAATCCATTGGGCTATACATTGGTCCCCAGAAGCAACCTCTAGTATGGCTCAGCACTGACGTGTTTCTGCTTCTTTTAAATATTGTGATGGGTTTTCTGTTCATTTTTTTTAATTAATTTTTTTTTCCATATTTTATTTACATTTCAAATGTTTCCCCCTTTCCAGATCTCCCCTTTGGAACCTCCCCATTCCCTCCGCCCTCCCCCTGCCACTATGGGGATATTCTCCGACCCACCCACCTACCCACCCACCCACTCTCATCTTCCCTCCTTGTCATTCTCCTATACTGGGGGATCTAACACCCTCAGGCCCAAGGGCCTCTCCTCCCCCTGATGGATAGCAAGACCCTCCTCTGCCACATTCATTCATTTTTATTTTAAAGCCATGTATTAGAATATTATTTGTCTTGATCATTGAGGTTTTTGAAATTTTTGAAATTGGAAATTATGCATCGAGAGCAAATTCCTAACCTTGTCCTAATCTTGATTTAAAGTTATTTTTCAGGGCTGGAGGGATGGCTCAGCAGTTAAGAGTACATTCTGCTCTTGCAGAGGACCCATGTTTAGTCACCCACAGCAGGCAGCTAACAACTGCCTGTAGCTCCAAGATCAGGGAATCCAATTCACTCTGGTCTCCAAGGACACCCACACTCGTGTGCACATAAACTCACACAGGCACACACATACACATAAATATTTTTAAAAAATCCTTAAAGTTACCAGTAAATTGAAGTAAAAGTAGAGAGTAGTCATCTTTTTAGAAAAAGGAATATGCTACTGGGGAACCGCTATCCACTCTCCACAATGTAAAAATGTGTGCTATTGCTGCTTATGGAGCTGGAACAAAAGAAGTGGGTTGAGGAGACTGTCCAAACAGAAACAGTAAAAATTTCTGCATCCCCTGCAAAAATACATGTTATTAAGGAAATAAACAAAAGCAAATGATAAGAATGTGTAGGAAATGTTTGGTTTTAGGCTCACTACTTGGCTTCCATTAACACTAACTGGGTGAAAGCACATTGTGGAACATGACTGTATTCCAGCACTGGAGAGATCAGAGAACCAGGAACTCAAAGTCACCTTCAGCTACATCGTGAGCTCAAACCCTGGCTGTCCTAGAATTCACTCTGTAGACCAGGCAACCCTCAAACTCAGAGACCCACCCACTTCTGCCTCCCAAGTGCTGGGGTTAAAGGTGTCCACCACCACCACATGACTATGAATCTTTTCAATAAAAGAAAAAAAGTGGAAAAAAGTGCAATTTATTTTGATGATATTCACCCTCAATTCCTTCGAGATCCATTCCACAACCTCCCCTCCTCCCGACTTCATATTCTCTTTAAAAATATTAGCTCCTTATCAACTCTAATTGCTTGTCCATATTTTTCTGTGTAGAGGGTTCATTCATTCAGAGTGCAGTTGACCTGCCAGGAGCCCCACCCTTAAAAAAAAACTGAATCTCTCTCCCCCAGAAGCCATCATCTGTCCATACTTCCTCTGTTAGGGGGCTAGAATGTTCACTGACTTGATCTTGTACATTGTGCAGGAAACCACAGATACGTGATGAACTCACAAGAGCAACTTGTCCTGTCGTTTCCGGGACACCCTGTCTCACCCCATTCTTCCCTGACCTCTGGCTCTTACAGTCTGTCTACTCCCTCTCCGTTGGTGGTCCTTGAGCCTTGAGTCGTGTGATATAGATTCCCCATTTGTGGCTGAGCATTCCACTGACTCTTCTCTGTGCTTTGATCAGCAGTGAGTTTCTGCATTAAGCACAATCCACTCACTGCACAATCAAATGTCTCTGATAGTCTAAAGCTACACTTATCCATGATGTGGTGGTCTGAATGAGCGTGCCCCCTTAATATTACATAGATCTGAACACACTTAGTCCCCAGTTAAGGGAACCGTTGGGGAAGAATTAGAAAGTGTGTGCCTTGGAGGAGGTTTCAAAAGCCAACATCAAGCCCAGGTGTTCTCTTTCTCTCCCACCCCCCTCTTTCTCTTTCTCTTTCTCTCTCTCTGTCTGCTGCCTTCTGATCATAATGTAAAGCTCTTAGCTACTGCACCTGCACCATGCCTGTCTACTTCCCACCATGATGATCATGGACTAACCCTCTGAAACTTTAAACAAGCTCCCAATTAAATGCTTTCTTTTATAAGAAAGCATTCTTATAAAATGCTTTGATTGCTGATGAGAAAATTCGATTCATCGTGTCTCCTCACAGCAACCGAACAATAACTAAGTCACAAGGGTAGAGAGATATGAATTTTGAGAACAGTTTGACAGTATGCCCATTCGGAAGAATAATAGTAGTAAGTTTACCTGGGTATCTGTGAGCTCTCTAACCACGAGTGGTCAGGTCTACAGTACAAAGCATTTGTTTCTTCCTGTAGAGCAGGCCTGGACTAGTCAGAGAGTAGTTGGTTAGCACCATAATATTGATGCCACTACTAGATCGTATCCCCACATGTCATTACTAGAGTTCCCAAGGTTCATAGCTGGGTAAGGCTGTTGCTGACTTTTCTCCTCAGCAGCCTACACAGCACTTTCTATTATCATGAATCAACGGAGGGGGGGGGGGTGCTTCCTGGTCAGTGCCAACTTTATTTCTCCAAATCTTGTGACATGCATGTGGTGATGTCAGCAATAGGATTCGACCATCAGATTTTACTGTGATGCTCCTTCCTTTAAAATCAACTAATTTCCATGGGAAGCTACCCTTGGCCTTCAGATTTCCTGGTCTCAAAACCTGTACTCAGACTGTGGTGTAGCTCAGTGGTAGAGCCCTTGACTTCATACCAGAAGCCCTGGTTTCATCTGTAGTACTAGAAGTTTTTCTTTTTCTTTTTTTTTTTTCATGTGTGTATGCATGTGTATATATTCCCATGTATATGGGTACGAATAGATGTGCAAGTGCACTTACACATTTGCGTACACACATGTGGAGGCCCAGGATTGATGTAGGGAATCTGTTTTCATTGATCCCCATCTTACTCATTTTAGACAAGGTTTCTCAATAAAACCTGGACCTCCCACATGCCTGCCCAGCTTACTCTGGGAAATCTTCTTTCAGCCTTCCAAGGCTGGAATCACAAGCTGGCTGCCACACAAGACTCTGACTCTCTTGCTTGCATAGCAAGGGCTTTTAACTACTGAGAAATCTGCCCAGCACATAGTCCTCTTTTTTTTGAAAAATCAATGTTTACTTAATCCTTTACCTGTTCTGAAGAAGCTCATACTAATAACGTAGTGCATTTGTAGCTCCCGTCAAATCAAGGCCTAAGGTTAAAACAGTAGGCTGGCCCCTGACTGCATATTACGGCTACCTGGGGAACATTAAAAAGCACTAGAGGGTGAACTCTGGGTGAGCTTTGGTGTATATTTAGTAATTTTTCTGCATCCAGGTATTCCAGAATGCAAACAAGAATGAGAGCAACAGAAGAGTTACAGTGAGAAACAACCGGTTGGTAATGAAGCCAGGATTACCAACCCAGCGGGAAGTAAGGCCAGTCCTGTTGAGAACTGGCTGCTCCTTGCTCAGCTAAACTGACCTCCCTGGCCCACTGGCCTTCTTCCAGGCCTTTAGCACTTGCACTTCCCTTTTCCCTCTTTATTTTCTTTCATTCTTTTCCTTTCTTCCCCTTTTCCCCTTAGGGAACTGGTGTTGCAGTTTCTTTGGCAGACTTCCAGAAATGTGTGCATCTATAGATACAAGTACTTCTTTCAAAGCAGTGGTAGAGTGCTTGCCTAGCCTGGGCTTATCCTCGGAAACTTAACAACAACAACAACAACAACAACAAATATTATATTATATTATATTTTATTATTATTGAGAGTCTAAGGATTATTATATAATGTAATATACAATAATATATTATTACTTATTATTTTGCTACATATAATTATAGATATTAACATGTGTTGTGTATAATTATGTATATATTACTATATATAATATATATGATATATAACTATAAATATATATTATAAATATATTATTAAGGATAAGTTACCTAAATGCCATATACCAGTAAACTTAATCTGCAGTTTCTTCTTCTCCCTCACCATGCATCAGGGGCAGCCTTATCAAGTACTACTTTTCTGACATTACATGGTGCTCTGTTAGAGATTCCCCCTCTTTCTTAGCCAGCCCGTTTTGGATCGATATTTGTTTTTGGAACTTCACTGCTTATGTTATAAATATTTATGTACCTAGTTTGTTGCTTTTCATGAGTTTTTAATTTATTATTGATGCTTTAAAAATAATGTCAGTGCCTACTTGGTATTTCACTGTTTAAATTTATAAAATGTTTAAACAGTATTGTATTTGACATTTATGCTGTTTCCAATTTGTTTGCGTGGTGAATAATACTGCAAAAGAAAAACCCTCCTTATATATAATTCTACATATACAATACCATGTTCTGAAACAAACTCCAAGGAGGAGAAAATCAGAAGCAACGTATGAAAATCATCTTCACCATCTTAGCTAAATTACAAACTCTGATTTTAAGGATAATGGGTGTGGTGCTTTAAATAAGAATGGCCCCATAGCCTCATATACTTGACTGCTTGGTCTCTAGTTGGTGGGAGTATTTGGGAAGGATTAGGAGGTGGGGCCTGGTTAGAGGACGTGTGCTATTAGAGATGGGCGTTGAGATCTCAAAAGCCTACCACCTTCTCAGTTAGATAGACCTCTCGACCTCTCGATCTCTGTCTCTATCTCTATCTCCCTCTCCACCTCTCTCTACTTCCAACTCCATCTCCACCCATCCATTTAGCTCCATCTCCATCTCTAACTCTATCTCTCTCACCTCTCTTTGGCCCCAACTTGAAGATGCAAGCTCTCAGCTTCTGTTCCAGCACCATGACTGCTTGGCTGCTCTCATGTGCCCCATCACGACAGCCATGGACTCACCTTCTGAATCTGCAAGTAACCCCTCAACACTACTAATTAAATGCTTGCTTGCTTTTGTAAGTTGCCTTGGTCTTGGGGCTTCTTCACAGAAATAGGAGAGTAATTAAGACAACAGGTTGGCTTAGGAACAAAATCATGAAGGTTTTTTTTCCCCTTCTAATTATAATATTGAGGTTTTTCTTCATCATTGTAAGATAAGTGGAGATTTTAATAATTTCCAAGATTTTTATAAACCTGTGCATCTCTCCATAAATCAAAGGCAATATTCTTTTTACTGAGTAAAAAATTGGTTGAGATTAAGAAATCACAATTTTATGTTAAGGAACTCTCACAAGAGCTACCATTCAGTGAACAATCTTCCTCATAGACCTTCTAGAATATTCCAGGCTTCCTTCCTTCGAATGTTCGTATAAACGACATAGTTGAAGTCCATCCTTGGTTCTTATTTTCTCTTTCCCTGTATAGATTTCCAAAACTTTATTCTGCCAGTGCCAAGCACCCTTTTAACTCAATGCATCTAGAAATAAAACTTCCCCAAAGCAAATAAAAGGTCTCCTGGTTAAGCCTCCTCTTTCATCCTTAAGAAATCCAAAGGAAGGATCCGTTTATTTGGCTTCAAAACGATTAGACCTCAGCACTGATATTTTGCAGAGATCCGTGGAAGAATGTCACCAATTAGTCAGAAAAAAAAAAGTGCATCTCAGGAAGATGCGGAGTCCTGTTTTTATCCCTCTTGCTGTGCCAGAAGCTACCTACTCACTTGTGCTCATAGGGAAAATTGAAAAAATACGGTACCTTTGAATTGACCTTAAAATCAAGCTCCATATTCAGCAAAAGAAAAGCAATTTCCCAGGGACCTTTCAACCCATTCCCTGCTTAAATCTTTCTAAAGTCATCACACACCATTTCGCTTGGACTCTATGTTCTGCCAAGTGATTAGCATCTCAAAGTCTGGAATCACTCAAATGAACCTCACTCACACTTAGAATTAACCCGAAAGCATGCCTTGCCTAGGTTTTTAGTAGGACCTGCCTGAAGAAGCTTGAGACTTGTGGTGGAATGGAATGGGAGATTGCTCAGATGACTATTTGCTCTGAAATCCCATCTAAGCCATGTCATTGCACCAAAGGTTTTTACTTCAGGGTACGTCCTTCCGTAGGATGAACACAAGGCCCCAGTTCCAGTCACACCAGTGGTCCCAGGACTACAGATTACAAGCTTCCAGGACTCTGGTAGAAAAAGGGTGGTCACAGAGGATTTCATAATGGCTCTCTTCTGGATGAGGAATACTACAGAGCTGGGTTGATCTATTCCCCTCCCCCCAAATGTAAGAAAGAGTCTGGGAGTGTAAACCTTTAATTACAGTTCTTGGGAAGAAGGAAGGGCTTAGGGAGGGGAGGAAGGAGAGAAAGGGAGGGAAAGAGGGAAGGTAGAAGAGGGAGGGGAGGGGAAGGAGGGGAAAGAGAGGGAGGGAGAATACAGAAGGGAGGGAGAGAGAGGGAGGAAGGGAGGGTACAGGAGGGAGGGAGAAGAAGGAAAAACGAAAAATGAAGGCAGGAAGAAGGAACAGGTCCAGGGTACGTAAGAACTAAAGCTTTTTTTCACAGCTTAGCTTTTTAAAAATGAAACTTCTGGGTAGGATGGTTCAGTGGGTAAAGGAACAGGCTGCTGAGCCCGAATCTGGTGACCTGAGTTCAATCCCTGGAACTCACCTAGTAGCAAGGGAGAACCAAGTCCAACAGGTTGTTCTTTAACCTACACACACACACACACACACACACACACACACACACACAGTGGCACATATGTACACTCACAATATACACACTAAATAAGTAGATAAATGTAATTACTTAAAGGTTTTTTAGTGAGACCTCATGGGGCTGGAGAGATGGTTCAGGGGTTAAGAGCTCACACTGCCCTAGCAACGAAGTTGAGTCTGGTGACTAGCTTCCACATCAGGCATCCCACAGCCAACTCTAACTCCAGTTCCATGGGTTCTGACACCATCTTCTAGTCTAAACAAACATAATAAAGTTTAAAAATGCTATCTCAAAAGCACTGATAACCCTCTCGGAGTTTTATTACATTTACTCTCAGAAAAACAGCTCTGGGACTCTGGGACTTTGCTTTGTATAGAAATCAGTACATACTGGTTTTCTTAAGTTTTCCTCTGAAGGACTGGAGAGATGCTCAGTGGTTGAGAGCATTTGATGCTCCTGCAGAAGACCTGGGTTTGGTTTCCAGAATCCACATTTCGGCTCACAACCATCTGTACCTGCAATTCCAAGGTATCTGACTCCCTCTTCTAGCCTTTGAGGGCAGCAGACACATACATGGTGCACATATCACATGTAGGTAAAATACTCAGAACAATAAATTATCCGCAAAAAATGAAAAGGAGAAGTAAAGCCTGCTGTGAAACTGCCATCACACTCTGCAGGAGAGACAGGTCAGTGAGGCTACATCCAAAGCGGAGACCACGCATGTCTGTTATCATAGTTCAGTCCATAATCACACAATATTACTTATTTATTTTTACATTATTTACTCATGAATATGTGCATGTATATGCATAGGCTGCGTAGCTAGATTGGACTTGGACTTGAGAACCTCCTGCCCTCAGATATGGAAAATATGTACCATTAGGGAAAATTCAATTTTGTGTGTGTGTGTCCACGTGCGCGCATGTACGTGTATGTTCATGTGTGTGTGTGTGTGTGTGTGTGTGTGAGAGAGATAGAGAGAGAGAGAGAGAGAGAGGGAGAGGGAGAGAGAGACAGAGACAGGGACAGAGAGACAGAGAGAGATGTTAGTTACACGATTATGCTCTGAATTCTCAATAGCTGTATCTCCAAAGCGTGGGGAGTTGGTGGTGGTTTTGCTTTCAGTTTGTGCTGCTGTATGTTTGCTTTTGAGATGGGCTCTCACCACTCTGCTCAGCTTGGTCTTGAACTTCTCTAGGATCAAGTGACCTTCCACCTCTGAGACCCATGGAACTGGAAGTACAAAAGCATGCCTCTGTGCCTGGATGCCAGTCTGTATTTTAGCTCAACGTGGAATTATTTTGTTTGTGAAATTTGAGAAAATGCTAATCATTGAATCACATTAATTTTTTTTTTCAATGTGTATGAGGTTGGAGGGCCCTTGTATGCCATGGAAGCCAGAGAACAACCTGAAGGGCTGGGTAACTCTTTTCACCACGTGGGGTCTGGGAATCAAACCCAGGTCATCGGGCTTGGGATGAGGGGTCTGTCAGTGGTGACTGCCATGTAAAGGTAAGGACTTCAGTTCAAATTCCCAGCCCTTATTAGCTGGGCTGAGTGGCACACGTCTGTAAACCCAGCTTTCGGGGAGCAGATACATCTGCTCCCTGGAGCTCACTGGCCAGCAGCCTAAGCCAATCAGTGAGTCCCAGAGTCAGTGAGAAACCCTAACTCCAAAAAATGAGGAACGTGATGGAGGAAGATACCTGATAGAAGTCTCTGCACTGCCCTCATACGGATACCCACGTACACTGTACACACGAGCTTTCACATGGTAGATAAGAAGCTGCAGCTTAGCTATAGGTAGAAGGTAGTTAAGAGGAGGAAGACCAAGGTTCCTGGAGCCTGGGCTAAGCCATGCCTGCCTCCTGACACGGTGCGCTAGAGAACTTCTCCTAGGTACAGCGCCTGGTGCTCACCCTCTGCTGCCACCACCATTACTCCCTTTGGCATGATCAAAGGTAGCCATATCCATTGTGCAAAGCAGTTGTAACCATTGCTACCAAGGGACTCCCTGCAGGAGAGGCACCACCAGCAAACTGCTACTGTAAAGAGACTCCGGAGACCCTGACTATCATCCCTATGCCTATAATTCACCCACCTATCACAGCTTCATTCCTGCCCAAATTGCTGTGGCTACTACCTCACAAGTCCCACTATTGACATTTCTATTGGTGCTGGGCCTGTGGCCGGCCACCTCAGCCACCCTGTGAGTCTGCCGACTGGGTTGGTTTCCACAACCCATAAAGGAGCAGAGTTGTGAACATCAGAGAGAACAGGGCTTGTGAAAGCAAACACGGTAGACCAGAGTAGAGGAGCATAAAAGTGTGCGAGCATAAAGTGTGTCCAAGGAAGCCCAGCTAGGCTGTCAGCCAGAGGGAACAGCCCCCATCCTCTCATGCCTGCTACAGTTGGATCTAGAAAAGAGTGCTATGCCTTCGAACCCAGATCTCTGCTGATATACATCCTCAGGTGGGAGGGCTCTCTATTCCCCTTGCTTTACCTGTGCTTAGTCCCTTCCCTAAACTGCAAACTCTAAGATGATGAGATTCTGGCAGAAAGTCTTCCCTCTAGTCTGGAAGGATGCTCTGACTTGTGTGAGCTACTAATCTTCACTGCTGCCTTGAAGATTGATACCCACGACAGTCCCAGGAACTGCTGCAAATTCTCAGTGACTGCCTGCACCCGTAGTATAGCTTCCACTCCATGTCACCATGTTTTTTATTTTTAGTTTTTGTTCTAGTGTTTTTGTTATTTATTTTCTTTCCCCTAAATTTGCTATCTTTAGCAAATGACATTTACAGCTTTGTAGGGTAGTTGTTAAGCTACTGTGTTTTCTTTGTGCCAAACTGAAAAAGACATTTATGGCTGTCCCTTATTTATCTCTATCTGCAAAATCGTCTTTCATCTATTTCTACATGCACAGTTGTCTCTAAACTACCTCTCCTTTCTTAAATGTATACACTTTCCTTCTTTGTCTGTGTTATACATTCTGTCCTCCTCTCCTTCCTCCGTCTTCTCTTTACTACCTAATATCAATACCATTAAATAATCTATAAACGATACATTCTATACCCATTACCATATCACAGCTGTCCCTGAGCCTTAACAGAGACACAACAAAAATACAGAGAAATATGTAAGCATCTCCTGAAGCAAGGTAAGGCTCAGACTGCTGGCAATTAGCAAAGGCCACTGATGTTCCCACTACCACCCATCACCACCCACCAACACCACCCACCAACACTCAACACCACCCACCAACACTACCCACCAATACTCAACAGCACCCGCTAACACCACCCACCAACACTCAACAGCACCCACCAACACCTATCACCAACACTCAACAGCACCCACCAACACCTATCACCAACACTCAATAGCACCTACCAACACCACCCACCAACACTCAACAGCACCCACCAACACCACCCA
>JADRCH010000229.1:2572015-2622454 GCA_019843965.1 Rhynchomys soricoides | reverse complement strand
AGCACCCACCAACACCACCCACCAACACTCAACAGCACCCACCAACAGCACCCACCAACACTCAACAGCACCCACCAGTGCCACCCACCAACACTCAATAGCACCCACCAACACCACCCACCAATACTCAACAGCACCCACCAACACCTATCACCACCCATCACTGCCCACCAACACCTATCAACAGCACCTACCACCACCCACTACCACCCGCCACCATCTGCCAACAACACCCACCAACACCCTCCACCAACATCTAACACCACACACCAAACCCCCAAAAATGTAGGGAAACAGAGAAAAATTAAAACTGGGAGATGCATCCAGACAGCAGATGTCCAAATTACAACTAAAACACAGAGAATATGAGACGACAACCTTTGTTTTGATCCAATCTGTTCAACTCACCAGACTTTAGTGCATCCTCACCATACCTAACCTCCAGACATTCTCCAGGGCATTCATTCTGTAACAATGTCTAGTCTGGTGAGTTCTGTGAACTCTGACCCACCTTGCATATTCTCCAATCCTCAGTCTTATTCTGGATTGCATATCCCATACATTGGCTAGGCCTAGCGAGCCCCACTTATGCCTTTCTCAACCTCCAGGTTGGGCTTTGGTTGCATATCCTCTGTGCTCCCCAGGTCTGATTAGTCCCACCTTTTGCCCATTCCAGGCTGAATCTTAGTTGCTCTTCCAGTGGGTTAATTTAGTCCAAACAGTCACAACTGTGCTGATCCCAGTACATAAGCTTGCCCAAGTGACACATTCCGTATGCTGTCCAGTCTAGTGAGTCCTGGACCCTATCCCACTTGCACCACATCCAACCTGCAGGCCTAGCTGGAACTCAGGAATCTGGGCATGGACTCAGCCTGATTAGTCATTGGATTCTTGCCTGCTTGTGCCAGTCTGAACTCTTAAGCTTGCTATAGTAGCAGAGACCATCTTAACCCAAGGCAGCATAGAATCTTACCTCAGACAGACAGTCAATGAAAGAGATCAACATATCCTTCTTCCAAACACACAATATGAAAGGCCAAGATCGTATATCTTCCCCTCAAATCTGCCAGCCCTGTAGAAATATTCTCCAATTATTTAGATGAACCCTAGGAGACAGAACTTGAAGGAACAACCATAAACTTTGTCAAAGAATGTAAGAAGTTTAAAGAAGACACAAGAAGTTTAATGAACATAAAGATGATAGCAATAAATGATTGAATGACACCCAAGAAAACACAAACATACAACTTAATGAAATGACAAAGACATTGTAAGACTGGAAACCCACATTTTATGAAGAGAGAAACATTGAACAGAGCTCAGTCTAAAATGCAGATGGAGCTGAAAGGTTCTATAATCTGAAGAAAAAACTCGGGGGGGGGAAATCTTACAAGTAGAGTAGATCAAGTAAAAGATACTACAGGAAGCAAAACTTAGACAAAGAGAGGAATAAGCATAGCCCATCGAGTTGTCTTCTGTGTTTATGTCCAAAGATTAATACTGTTGTCAGCTTTAATCAGAGAAGCTTCATTTTGCTGCGCTCGGTTGTGGCTATGGAGAATCATAACTAGTCAATGTACTGAGAAGGAGTACTAATTGCCCAGCCACAACAGGACATCCATACCACCCCTTCCAAGGCTCAGGAAACAATGTGAGAGAAGAGGTGGAAGGATTTGGGAAGCAGGAGGGAAGGGAAGGAAAGTGGTATGGAATGCTGACTCCAGGGATGACATAGCTGTGGCACTCGTAATTCACAATTACCGGGATTACTTGTACAAGATCTGCACAAGATTAGACTATTGTATCAATAGTCTATTATGGAAGGATTGGGGCTCCCACCCCCCATGGCTGAGGATTTATATATAGGTAATGGTTGATGGAGAAGGAAGAGATATTCTCTTCAGTGTTGTAGGGACTGGTAAAGTTCCCACACATTTATTAACAAACTTTCATTAATGTTCTTGTAAATAATCTTAATGAAACTCAACGTACATACATACATACACACACACACACACACACACACACACACTCATACATTAAAAAGGGGTGCTACCTGGAAGAATAAATGGGATCATCAGGACAAGGTAATAGGTCTGTGTGGATTTATTAGGGATACAACATATATGTAAGAAAATGTCATAATAACACTCACTAATATATAATTAATATGTGCAAATAATAACATTTTCAGAATGAGACTCTGGTTTCTGATTGTTTGACTCCTATCTTGATTCCATTTCTCTGTCCGGTTTATTGACTTTCGCTCTGGCTTCATTCCGGACTTAGCACTGGGGACCCTGGTTTCTGTTTGAGACACAACCTGGAATCTAATCTAAACAGCTACTATACTCGTGGTCTCTAATTCTGGAGCAATGGAATTCTCACCTAAGACTAAGACATAGATTTTTTTTGTGTGTGTGACAACTTTTTTCTTGTGTTAAATCTCTATCATCTTCATTTCACAAATAGACAAAGGAAAATCATACCAAATTAAAACTAAAGCGGAAGGCAGCAAATAATGCTTTGGTGATGTTGATATTATAAGTCAAT
The DNA here is from genome assembly GCA_019843965.1 of Rhynchomys soricoides. Classification (NCBI taxonomy): domain Eukaryota; kingdom Metazoa; phylum Chordata; class Mammalia; order Rodentia; family Muridae; genus Rhynchomys; species Rhynchomys soricoides. The sequence continues at coordinate 2,619,901 of JADRCH010000229.1, read as the reverse complement.
TTGCTTTCATCAGAAGGTGTCATTTATAATCCTAGTTTTTAAAAGGTTCAATAAAAACATAGAACTTAAGCTGGGTATTCAAAGCTGAGGCAGGAGGATAGCATTTGAGGACAACCTATAGTACAGAAAAAGCAAGTTATCTTTAAAATAGTCTTTTTTATTTACTTTAATTTTTTTTAAAGATTTATTTATTTTATGTATGTGCATCAGTTGTCTTCAGACACACCAGAAGAGTGCATCAGATCCCATTACAGATGGTTGTGAGCCACCATGTGATTGCTGGGAATTGAATTCAGGACCTCTGGAAGAACAGCCAGTGCTCTTAACCTCTGAGCCATCTCTCCAGCCCCTAAAATACTCTTAAGACTATATTCTTACTCTTTAAAACTATATTTTTGTTGCCTAGAAGCCATAGGAAGCTATGATGAAGACCCCAAGCATATGATCATGTTACTGGAGTAATTGTCATTTTAGAGTATCACAAATATTCTCAATATAATTCATGTAATAAATATCACAAGACTTGTGCACCATTACATTAGCTTCCTTGCTTGTCTTCTGTGCTCACTAGAAACACATCTTTTGGCTATAAGCATCAGGACACATGTCTTTAGATAATTGGGCACAGCCACATCTCAATGCAACAGGACAATTCAGTACAGAGATGGAAACCTCATGCCCAATTCAAAATTCTTAATAGAGAGTTGTGACTGCCCATCATATTCAGAAGCCACTGGCTTCAGAAACCAAAAAAATTAATAATAATATGAATTGGGTTCATGTCATTTAAATCATAAAGGGCAGTTTCTTCACGAAGAAGTAGGGACACAGCCAACCAATGGTACCCTGGGGAAGCAGGGTTTCAGATGATGAAAGTGAGATGCGTTTACTGCTCGGTTTGGTGTATATGAAAGAAGAGAAACACTCAAAGAAATGGAGGTCATTGAGAGAGAGCGCTCATGCAAAAGAGTCTATGAGAGAATAGTCTCAGAATAAATGAACAACACTTCTGAGGCCCTGTCTCTTTAATATTTTGAAACTACCAATGAGCCATGACAAGGTTGGTAAGGATACCATCAACGCCTACTTCTTCATTTTGCTTAAGAAAAACTTCAGGGTATAACCTGGTCTAGAGTGCCGTATCTAGGAAGTAGGAAGTACCTGCATATGGTTGTGTAAGAACGTTATTTTACTATGGAGACCAATCTTACTAGCTAGAAATGGGTGACAAGTGACTTTTCTACCCAGTGCAGGACAGAACGGTGGGGAAAAAAAAAAAGGAAAAACAAAGTTAATCAACTCCTTTTCTTTCCAAGCATCTTTTATAAATCACTTTTTGTTTTAGAACATTTTAACATTTGCAGAGGAGTTGCAGTGGAGTGGAGATTTCCCCTAGAGCTGAAGGCAAGTATTCGCACGTCATGTCCAGAAGCATGCCATATCCTCTGTGTCATTAGCCTCAGCTCCCAGAAATGTCTGGATCGGAACCTTGTGGAACCTATCTTATGCACATTCCATTCTTCAAAGGACTGTTGGTTCACACTGTAAAATTATAACATGTCTAACAACTTTGAATTGAATAAAGATACACCTCAAAATGAGCTTTCTTTGTCGGGAAGATGTGCATGTGGCCAGTACATTGTTACAGAAAGGCGTATTTAACACTTTTCTGTGCCCTTCAAGGTCCTTGGGTGGTCATAAGAAAGGCAAAGGGGGCTGTGGTGAATTTGATGACCCACCCTCCAGTGTTTCATGAAGAAAAGGCTTATAGCCTAGCTTTCAGACATGGCTGTGCTGCTATTACCTCCAGGGATGATGTACACAGGAAAGACCCACTTCACAATAATGTCACATCATTTTTAGGACAGCTGTTGCTGCGTTGTTGCGGAGTAACAACTTCAAATTTTTCAGCAGCATGTAAAAACAACCACCACCACCAACAAACCCCTTCCTTCCTATATGCCTCACTGCCTTACTTTCTTTTAAAACAGAGTCTTACTATAGAACCCAGGCTGACTTTAAATTCATGACCCCCCTGCCTCAGTCTCCCCCATGCTGGCATTACAGACATGTTCACTACCCATTATTTTCTTGTGTGTCTATCTGGAGGTCAGTTAGCCTCAGCTAAGTTGTAGGTTTATATTGATGTCTCTGAGACAGGCACAAAGTCACAACTCTCTCAGGCCCCCATCTTTCCCTCTAAAATGACTAAAAGAGCAACAGCTGTTTAGGGCATGTCCTACCTTCAAGTGAGTGAATGGTAGAAGGTTCTGGAAGGCTGGAATGAGTCATGAGATCTCAGCTCAAAGCTCAACCTGTCACAACTGCTCTTACTTCACTGGCCAAAACAAGTTCAACATCCTTGGAGGATGGGAGGTACAGTCCATGAACTACAAGGAAAGAGAACAAAGGCCCATGAGCAAAACATTCTGTCTACTACAAACATCCTGAAAGATGAGTGGATTTTCTAAAGCCAAGGAGCCTTCTGGGTAAAGGGAGAATGGGAGCCCAGCGTGTTCTCTTGGAGAAGTTTAAATTAGGAAAGTTTTGTTAGGATAAACTGGAAATACTCAAGCAAAAGTTAAGTGCAAGGAAAAGCAAGTCCCTGCATCAAGGAAAGAGAAGGAAAATCAACCTAAGGACAGAAAGAAATAAAATTAGGAAGCTGATTCCATGCATGCAGTTGTCTTCTACCACAACACTTCGCAAATACTGTGAAAGTCAATGGTAATTTCTTTATATACAAGAATTAGAAGGTTAGAAATTAGAATATAGGACCATATTGCATCCCAGCAGACAGCAAGGCTAGTTCACTAGGTGGAGACTTGCCCACCTTGCATCCCAACAAGGCCAGTCCTAGGGGGACATGTACAAAGTGCTTTCATAGTAATACTGTAGTGTTTGGGGATTCCAAATTATTTTCTCTTCCTACTTTTGACCGTCATAAGCAGGGTTGACCCATTTGCCACAGTAAGCGCTAGGCCATTTGAATACTTGCCCTTAACATGAGGTACTTGGTGGGGGCAGGTTGCAATAAATGAGGAGATTTCTTGCTCAGAAGGGTTATAATGTAAATAATCCAAGTTATTTTGCCAAGTATCACAAAACTAGTGATCTTGGGTAGGTGGAAATAAATAAGATGTTGTCTCTACCCTTCAGAAGTTTGATCTTTACAGAAAATATTTTTTAAAAAATGTTTATTTGTTGTGTTATTGTCTCCATTGCTTTATAATTTTAAGAAAGGAGATGTCCTCCCCCTGTGCAATGCTTGTTGAGAAGGATCAATGTGAGACAGAGGACTGGGTATAACAAACTCCCTAGAAGATGGAGATTTGGGTATCTATTGATCTAAAACATCAATAATGCTACCCTATGCATTATCAAGCAGCGAGCTGAAGGCCTGCAAGCTTAAATAAGAAATAACCTGAAACATCAAAATGTAGAACTTCCGGCTAAGCTGAGTCAGGAAGACAGACAGCTAATGATAATTACTGCTGTCGTGAGAGTAGGCCAGTCACCATTTTACCTTATGACCTAAATTAGTGATTTAACATTGGGCATCAAGAGATGCATGAAAGTAAAGCAGAACTTAGTGGGTTCTCAGATTTAATCTAGGTGTCATCAAGACTGAGCCAGGCAAGCCCTGAGCAGTACAGTGAACTTGCATTCAGTGGGCTTAAAAGCTACTGTTTTCTCTGCCCATGGGACTGGCTTCCTGCTTTGTCTGATATCACTCCAGGTTCTGGAAGGCACAGGAGTTTTAGTCCTGGTTCCACACTTTTTTCCTGGATCCTCTTGAGGTGCCTAGCTCTTTCCATCTCCCTCTCCACAGAAGAGAGCTTCAGCTTCTACATTATGAGTTGATGAATAACAGCCAGTTGAAACTCAGAAGCTATCAGGAAACCCTTCTGGCCACAGTCTTCCTTTGAAGCAAGCATGTTTGAAAACAGACTGAATTAGCTACCCTTGACACTGTGGTTTGTGTGATTTGCCTTTATTATTTGTTGAATTAGAGGAGTGCTTTTCAGTCCAGAATCAGTACCAAGTCCCAACACACAGCCAAGGTTGCCTACCAAAGTTGAGAAAACAATCCATAAAATAATGAAGCCTTATCTTTGACTGCTTGAACAAGGATTCCTTTCCAGCCAACATTTTATCAGGGCTGCGGTTACTGCCACTGTTCTCTGGCATGATGTCTCTCCATCCTGTCACCTGAGGATGACAAGCAGAAGAAAGGCATTCAACAGTCAACTGAGAAAATAGACAAACACAATGTGCAAGGCCTTTTGAGCAAGGCCCAAACGAAGGCATGATCCAGACCAACCTCAGTAATCACGTCTTATTTAACATAGCTCCTTCCGAGATCCCCGAAGGAAAATTCCCAATTATAAGCTTAGAATCCTTGGGATATCTTCTGAGAGATGGGCAGTGTACAATTTGGAGGCCAGAAGCCCCCCGGGAGCTTCTTAGCTAAGGGCTTGACAGACCTGCATCAGAACAGAGTTTAAATAATTTACCCAAAACACCAAGAGCTGCCTCAGCATCTGATGAAGTTGCAGGAACAGGTCAGCCAGCTGTACACTGGGAAAAATACATTTTTACTAAATTTCCAAAAATTATTTCATGTAAAATGATGATCCCAGCAGCTAGTTCTCCAGTATTCTAATGCTGAAATATCAGAAATGACAGAACTCTTAAGGTTCATGCATATATATGGCTGTATTGCTTCAGGCTTCTGTTGAAACATTTATTGGAATCCTGAGAAATGAGATGCCCAAGAGCTTATGATTACGGTTTGGTTTCAAGTTTTTAAATTTTCATGGTATATATTCATTTTATATAAGGATACTTTCACACAAGGATACATTGAATGAGCATATGCCAGCCATACCTCCTGCTTGATTCTTCTTCAACCTCCCTTACCAGTAGCCCACAGCATTTCCTTACACCATTTCCCATCTCCATTCATGGCACATATACACATAAATGTATGTATCTGTACATAGAACAACAAATGAGAAAGAACATGTGATACTTGTCTTTGTGTAGGTAGGTGAGTGTGTATGTATGTGTGCAGGTTCGTTTGGGTGTGGGTGCACAAGTTAAACAGTGCAGTGCACACATGGGTACATATTGAGATATCCCCTTTAATTGCTCTTTGTTTACTTTATTTACTGAGGCAGGGGCTTTTGCAGAGCCCAGCTTGTGCTTGGGATTCCTTGTATCTCTCTTTCAAGCATTGGAATTATAGAGAGTCCACAGCTACTACATGAATTCTGGGAATCATTAGTTTCAAACTCCAGTTCTAACCCTTGCATAGCAAGTGCTATATCCACTGAGCCATGTCCCCAGCCACTATTAATGGTTTCTCTGAGACTGGCTGGATTTCCTTACATTGATGATCTCTAGCTTCATCAAAGGGACAAAACTTGATTCTTTGGAAAAACTCTAAAACCTTTCCATTGTGTGTGTATGATACACTGTCTTTGACTTGTTGCTGGACACCTAGGTTGGTTCTGTAACAAGATTATTGTGAAAAGAACAGCTATAAACCTGCCATGTCTCTGCGACCTGTGGACTTGGAATCTTTCAATAAACAACCAGGAGTGGTGCAGCTGGGTCATGTGGCAGACTTTAGATTTTTAGGGAATCTCGAAACTGGTATCCCTACTTTATGGCCCAGTTTACATCCCTACCGGAAGGTTTCTTTCTGTCTACATCTTCACCAGCATATTTCTCCTGAAGCCTGCCCTTCTGACTGGGGTGATAAAGGATTTCAAAGCACATTTCATTTACATTTCTCTGGTAGCTAGTGAGGTGGAACATTTTTTTTTCATGAATATTGGCTATTTGACTTTTACCTTTTGAGAGACATCTGTTCATCTTGGTAGCCCATTTGTTGATGGTAATTTTTCAAAATTTCTTTAGTTTTTTTTTAATGAGTCCTTTGTATATTGTGGGCATTAGCCATCATCAGAAGTCTGAGCTGTTCAGAGCTTTTTTAATTTCATGAGGTCCCATTTGTCAGCTGTTGATCTTTGCTAAACAGCTGCAGTGCCCCTCAGAAGTCCTTACCATCTTCGCTATCTTGGTGTGCTTTCCCTAGCTTTCCTCTGACACTTTGAGAGTTTCTCACTCAGCATTGGGAGTTGATAAGAGATAAGAACCTCCTTTCATTCTTCTACATCAGGGCACCATTTGCCCTGCTCCATTTGTTGAAGAGACTGTCCTTTCTCCGATGCATATATTTTAGAATCTTTGTAAAAAGTCACATGACTGTAGTTCTGTGGAATTTTATCTGGATCCTCTGTTCTATTGCATTGAACTGAGTGTCTGTTCTTGTGCGATGACAAGGTTTTGTTTCTTGATGGCTAAGTAGTATAATTTTAAATAATGAATGATGATTTCGACATCATATTTTTTCAAGATTGCACTTACTACCTGGGGTCTTCTGTGCTTTCATATGAATTTTAAGGTTTTTTTTTTTTTCTATTTTTTTAAAAAAAAAAAAAAAAGGCATTGAATTGTTGATGGAATTTCTTTAAATATTTAGATAGCTCTTAGAAGGATGGCATTTTCACAGTATGAATCTTTCTAATTCATAAATTTAGGATATCTTTCTGTATTCCAGTGTTTTCTTTCTCTTTCTTCAATGTTTTAGCACTTTCATTTTAAAGGAAAGCCACTTCCATAGTTAGGATTAATCAAAGGTATTAAAAGTTTTCGTGTGTGTGTGTGTGTGTGTGTGTGTGTGTGTGTGTGTGTGTGATATAGTGGGGTGACAGGGAATATGATATAGCATGTGTGGAGATCAGATGACTTTATGAAGACAGTTTTCTCCTTCTACCATGTGGGTTCTAAAACCAAACTCAAGTTGTCAGGCTTCTGTGGAATTGTTTATATCCATTGAGTCATTTTACCATCTCTCCAAGATAATTTAAAAAAAAAATTGTAAATACAATTATTTCCCTGATTTCTCTTTGTGTGTGTTTAGCATTGTTGTACATGAAAGACACTGATTTGGGGTAGAAATTATCCAGTGTTGATGAAAATGTTTAAAGGATCTATGAGATCTCTGGTTGCATCTTTTTTGTTCCTTATTTGTAGGAGCATACCAACAGCAAATAAAAATGCTTTAATTTTTTCACTTTCTTTTTATATCTCTTTTATTTTCTTTTCTTTCCTTACTATTTTGGCTAAGACTTTAAGCACCATCAAATAAAATACACCCTTTTATTTGGTAGTTTCCAATTGTGGTGAAATGCTTTGATTTTATCTTTATTTAGTATACTGTTGGCTATTGATCTATTATATAAAGTCTTTATTATGTTAAGATATGTTCTTCCTATTCCTAGTTTCTTTAGGTTTACTTTTTAGTCATGAAGTGATGTTGGATTTTATTACAAGTCTGTGTCATTGATGGATCTTTGATTTATATCCTTGTGTCCATTTATGTGATATAATACATTTATTGATTTCTACATGCCTAACAATATCTGAATCTCAATAATTAACCAACATGGTCATGGTGAATGGTATTTTGATTGATGTATTAGGAAGATTAGTCTTTAATTTCTTTTGCTGTTTTGGGGTCTTTATCTGGTTTCAGATCAATGGCTTCATAAAATGTTTGGTAGTTTCCTTAATTTTCTGCCTTTAAAAACAGTTTGAGAAACATTTGTGTTACTTTTTAATTTATATTTCATACAAATATATAAAGTTTTCGGACCCTATCTAGCCCCAAATTACCCCTCCTGCACACTTGAAACCCCATAGCATATGTCCTTCCCACCTTTCATATCCTTTTATAAAAATAGTAAACTACTAAGGCACTAATTAATACTGCCTGTGCAAGCATGATCAACCTACCAGCAGTCACACTCCTGAAGAAAAAAGATTCCTTCTATAGAAGCCATCAATGCTAATAGGTACTCAGCTTGGGGTGGGGGTTTCTGGATTCCCTGAATGGCTTATTCTTGTTCAGGTAAACATAGCTACTGTGAGTTTATAATAACTACAATGATCATGTGTAGGGCTTGTGGGACCATGCTACCAGATAGACACAAGAGCTGGTAAGGTTGAGTGAGCTCAAACTCTGGGAGTCTCAGAGATTTGAGAATGACAGGAGTTAGACTGATTCCTACTTGTCTCTGTACCTGCTGTGGAACACATAAGCACAACATCAACCTCAAGCACTCAGTCAGGTAGCATAGCATCTAGAGTTCTTCTCCATGCTAATGAGGTATTTGGAGAGCCTTCAGCCTTCAGCCAATGACCTTCCCTTCCTGGGTAGTCTTATATCCTTCCTCCAAGAGGTATATAATCCCTGGTTCACCCCGAATAAAGTGTACATGCCAACATCCACCCCCAACAAAGCAATATGAATGAGCAAGGATAGTTTCAGAGAGCTGCTTCATAAAAGATCACCATGGGGAAGGCCTTTGCCTAAAAAAACTGAGCCTAAGACTCAAGAAGAAGGCTTTTCACTTTTGCCACCTCTCCAGATCTTGGCACTTGCTCCCAATTGGAACGATCTGCTCAGCTCAGGCTCTGCTTCCACCTTCCTGCCTGGCATGCAGATACCCCAAGGGGAAATATAGACTGCAGACACCCATTCCCGACTTCTTCTCTAGACAGTACAACTGTGATGTCTGGGAAAGGAGACCTGGAACCTCAGCATTCCTCCCAGATCCCTTTGGTCTTTCTCTGATCTGTCATTTAGTGGCATCTGATGCCCCGAAGAGAAACATGGACTGTGGACGCTCCCCTCTGGCCTTCTAAGGGCCATCGAGCCAGCAGAGTCTGGACACCCTCCCCCTTCTCCCCCCTCCCCCCAAAGGCAGAACACAGCACTATAATCATGTCATGTACTGAACATAACATTTCGTAGCACTTTCCTCATGCTTTGACTCTTAGGTTCTTTCTATCACCCTCTTCCAATTTGTTCCCTGAGCCTTGTGAGGCTTATTCCAGGTGTGTCATTTAAGGATGAGCTCTGCATTTATTCTTCGAAATTCCACCAGTTGTGGGTCTCTGCACTGACTCCTGATGAAAGCAAAAAAAAAAAAAAAAAGTTTCTCTAACTAAGGTTCAGAGTAGCACTAATATATGGCTGTAAACATTAAATATTTAGAAGGTAGTTTGGTAACATATGTTTAGCAAGACAGCAATAGTATATTCACCTTCTAGAAACTATGACCTTTCCAGCTATGGGCTTTTGAGGTAGTTTACACTGTTAGGCAGGAATTCCCTCCTGTGGGGCAGGTCTCCAATCCAAGCAGAAAATGATTGGTTACCCCCACACCATATTGCACGTGTGGACACATTTTGCCTGGCAGGTCAGTATTACAGCATGCAGGATCCATTGCTGAATATGTCTGCTGATGACTTTTCTCCTCCAGCATCCTGATGAGTTTCAGCAGTTGAAAAGCTAACCATCCGGGAGGGCATTTCCAGATCAATTCTAGCTGGGTTTCCTTATGTACTGCAATGAAAATGTGTTGTGTCTTTACCAACAAGATCTTACCAGATACAGTGAACAAGAGCAATAACAACAGCTTGTGTTGTTTTGTGAGACGATGGGACCTTCCTGAACAACAACTCATAGAGAGGTACCAAGCACTGAGATTTTCATTTAAGAATCTCTGTCTTCTAGGGTAAACATCATCTTCCTACATAGAGTACTTCCATTCAAACTCTTTCTTTTCTAAATTATATTTTTGAATTAACCTATAAAGAACTGAGTTTCCTTAAAGCTTTTTAAACTCCTTACTTTGAGTTAACCCAGCCTTTCTCTTTCTACACCAGTTCAATCCCAACAGTAGATTCTTTAAAATTCTTTAAATGTAGAATTCAGTAGTAAATTTCTTGGACCTGGACTTTCTTCAGTTGGACATTTATTTTTAAAATTCTGTTCATGGGGCTGGAGAGGTAGCAGAGCACTTGCTTCTCTTCTAGTGGACTCAGGTTCAACTCCTAGTATCTACATGGTGGGTTACAGCCACCTGTAATTCCAGTTCTAGGGGATCTACCCTCCAAGAATACCATACACACACATGGTGCCCGGAAAAGCATGCATCCCAAACACCCATACACATAAAAGAATAAAAATAATAATAAAATGATTGTTTAAAGCTCATAGTGTAAAGGTCCATGATTTGCTGCAGAATGACACCCCAGACTCAAATAGTATGTAAACACAAAGAGCGTTTTATTCTGCAGAAGTCCAACATGCTGGGGTCTACCATCTACAAAAATGGAGAGACCCCAAAGTGAGCTCATAGGCCTCAATTTAAAGCACATTATGGGAATTCCAGCAAGGGGTGTGTGACCTCAATCTTTATTTGTTGGCTCTGTCTTTAGGGACATTCCAAAACCATTGCTGGGTCATGAGGGGCTGGAAACTGTTGCTGGGGAAGTCTGGAAACTGCTGCTGACCTATTGTCCTTGCCTCAGGCCAGGTGGCAGGCAGCTTCTGAGGCTGGACTTGCCTGGACTTGCCCAGTTCTTAGAAACAGATTTAGGCATAGTCTCCTAAACTGCCAGTTAGAAGCCTGTCATGGAGTCAACCAATCCATCTCAATAACCGGTTATTAATCTATTTAAATTACTTAACTCTGCTTAGTTTAATTTTGGTGATTATATACATCTAGAAATTCATTCATTTCATTTAGATTTCCCAGGTTAGTGCAACACGTGCCTTCAGGGCATGTCCTTCTTAATGGTTTTCCGACTTTTATTGGTATCTGCTGCACAGTCTCCCTTTTCATCTCTAATTTTATTAATTTGGGGTCTTCTTTCTTTGGTTAGTTTGGCTTAGGGTTTGTTCATCTCTTTCAAAGAAACAATTATTCAGCTTACTCATTCTTTGTGTAATTTTTTACTTCTTTGTGTATTTTTTATTTCACTTCTGATCTGCTCCTATTTTAATTATTTCTGCTTACTATTTTAGATTTGGCTTTTTCTTGTTTTTCTAGGCCCTGAGGTGCAGCACTAAGTTATTTGAGATATCTCTGATTCTTTTTTCTTTTAATGTAGGCATTTATAAGCTTCCTGACTGGTTTTATTTTATATCTAGTTTTTGGTTTTAGTGTCTCCACCTTCATTTGATTTTGGGAATTTTTAAATTTTCTTCCTCCAGTCCACAGTGTGTTGTCCAATCTCCATTTATTTTTGCATGTTGTGTAGTTTCTCTTACTTGAATTTGTGGTTAAATTCCAAGTGATCAGATATAATACAGGAAATTATTTTAAATTTCCTGCACTAGATGAAACATGCTTTGTTTGGAAGGTCTATGGGCCAGTGAGAATGTAGATTTTGCAAATTTGTGGATGGCATGTTCTACAGATTTGTGCATTGGCTCTATGACATTTCTTAATTCAGATCTCTCTCTCTCTCTCTCTCTCTCTCTATATATATATATATATATATGATCACTGGCTCATTGGTGAGAATGGGCTATTACTGATGTCATCCACTATTATTATGTTGGAGATAGTCTGTGACTCTGAGGGACCCTAAGGGCTTTTTCTAGTCTCACACCCTCCTTACAGCTTCTCCCTCCTGCCTGGGGTCAAAGCTAGACCAAGTTCCATTCTCCACCCACAGGAACATTCTTGAGTAAAAAATTCTCAGAATGTACTGACTGATAGTCACCTGACCCTCTGGAACGTCCCAGGTAGAGTTCAAATGCCTGTCATGCTTGCTAGCCAATAGGTTTAAAAGTCACTATGCTTAGCCAATAAGTTTGAACTGTAACCTTGATGATGGAACACGTGCCCCTAAAAAGTATAAATACTGCTTGTAATAGCTATTTGGGGTCGCCTTCTAGTCACTCGCTTTGAAGGTAGACCCTTGACAGGCCGGAAAATAAATCTCTTGCTTTTGCATAGATCTGCATTTTGGTGACTCCCTTGAGGCATCTAGAAGTAAGTACCACTGACCTAGGGTCAGGATATTACAACGCTACATCTAGTCATATTTGTTTTATAAAATTGGGTACATCTATGTATAGTATGTATATGCTTAAAACCATAATGTTCTCTTGGTTATCATTAGTTATTTTATTTATTTACATTTCAAATGTTATCCCCTTTCCCAGTTTCCCCTCTGCAACCCCCCATCCCATCCCCCTCCCCCCTCTATGAGGGTGCTTCCCCACCCACCCACCCACTCACATCTCACTGCCCTGGCATTCCCCTACACTGGATATCGAGCCTTCACAGGACCAAGGGCCTCTCCTCCCACTGATGCCAGATAAGGCCATCATCTGCAACATATGCAGCTGGAGCCATGGGTCCCTCCATGTGAACTCTTTGGTTGATGGCTTAGTCTCTGGGAGCTCTGGGATGTCTGGTTGGTTGGTTGGTATTGTTGTTCTTCCTGTGGGGTTGCAAACCTCATCAGCCCTTTCAGTCTTTTTCCTAACTCCTCCATTGGAGTCCCCGGGAGACAGCGATATTAGGCTCCTGTCAGCAAGTACTTCTTGGCCTCTGCAATAGTGTCTGGTTTTGGTGTCTGTATATGGGATGGACTCCAGGTGGGGCAGCCTCTGGATGACCTTTCCTTAAGTCTCTGCTCCACTCTTTGCCCCTGCATTTACTTTAGACAGGAGCAATTCTGGGTTAAAAATTTGGAGATGAGTGGGTGGCCCCATCCACCAACCGGGGCCTTGCCTCGCCTCTGGATATGGTCTCTACAGGTTCTCCTTCCCCTTTGTTGAGCATTTCAGCTAATCTCATCCCCTTTGGGTCCTGGGAGCCTCTTGCTTTCCTGGTATCTGGGACTTTCTGGTAGCTATCCCCAGTTCCCCATCCCCCATTGCTACACACCTCTGTTCAATTTCCTGACTTTCTATACATCATCCCTGTCTCCTCCCATACCTGATCCTCACCCCTTATTCCCCTCCCCCTCTTCTCTTCCTCGAAAGTCCCTCCAACCCTCTACCTCCTGTGAGTATTTTGTTCTCCCTCCTAAGAAGGACTGAAGCATCCATGCTTTGGTCTTTCTTCTTGAATGTCATATGGTCTGTGAGTTGTATCGTGGGTATTCCTGAGCTTTTTGCCTAATATCCACTTATCAGTGAGTACATACCATGTATTTTCTATTGTGACTGAGTTACCTCGCTCAGGATGATATTTTCAAGTTCCATCCATTTGCCTAAGAATTTCATGAATTCATTGTTTTTAATAGCTGAGTAGTACTCCATTGTGTAAATGTGCCACATTTTCTGTATTGATTCCTCTGTTGAGGGACATCTGGGTTGTTTCCAGCTTCTGGCTATTATAAATATGGCTGCTATGAACATAATGGAGCATATGTCCTTGTTATATGTTGAAGCATCTTTTGAGTATATGCCCAGGAAGTACTATGTCCAATTTTCTGAGAAACCACCAGACTGATTTCCAGAGGGGTTGTACCAGCTTGCAATCCCATAAACAATGGATGAGTGTTTCCTTTCTCCACATCCTCTCCAGCATCTGCAGTCACCTGAGTTTTTGATCTTAGCTGGTATGAGGTGGAATCTCAGGATCGTTTTGATTTGTATTTCCCTGATGACTAAGGATGTTGAACATTTCTTTAGGTGCTTCTCAGCCCTTTGAGTTTCCTCAGTTGAGAATTCTCTGTTTAGCTCTGTTCCCCATTTCTTAATAGGGTTATTTGGCTCTCTGGAGTCTAATTTCTTGAGTTCTTTGTATATATTGGATATTAGCCCTATATCTGATGTAGGATTGGTAAAGATCCTTTCCCAATCTGTTGGTTGCCGTCTTGTCCTATTGACAGTGTCCTTTGCCTTACAAAAGCTTTTCAATTTTATGAGGTCCCATTTGTCAATTCTTGATTTTAGACCATAAGCCTTTGGTGTTCTGCTCAGGAAAATTTCCCCTGTGCCCAAGTATTCGAGACTCTTTCCCACATTTTCTTCTATTAGATTCAATGTATCTGGTTTTATGTGGAGGCCCTTGATCCACGTGGACTTGAGCTTCATGGATCAATTTGCATTCCTCTACATGCTGACTACCAGTTAAACGAGTACCATTTGTTGAAAATGCTGTCTTTTTTCCACTAGATGGTTTTAGCTCCTTTGTCAAAGATCAAGTGACCATAGGTATATGGGTTCTTTTCTGGGTCTTCAATTCTATTACAATGATCTACCCCCCAACCCCCCCCCCCGTCTCTGTAAACCATGCAATACCATGCAGTGTTTTTTGTTGCTGTTGTTGTTTGTTTGTTTTATCATGTTTGCCCTGTAATAGTTTGAGGTCAGGGATAGTAATTCCCCCAGAAGTTCTTTTTGTTGAGAATAGTTTTCGCTATCCTGTGTTTTTGATTATTCCAAATGAATTTGCAAATTGCTCTTTCTAACTCTATGGATAATTGAGTTGGAATTTTAATGGAGATTGCATTAAATCTGTAGATTGTTTTTGACAAGATGGAAACTTTTACTATATTAATCCTGCCAATCCATGAGCATGGGAGATCTTTCCATCTTCTGAGATCTTCTTCAATTACTTTCTTCAGAGGCTTGAAGTTCTTGTCATACAGATCTTTCACCTGTTTGGTTAGAGTCACAGTGAGGTATTTTATATTATTTGTGACAATTGTGAAGGATGTCATTTCCCTAATTTCTTTCTCAGCCTGTTTATCCTTCGAGTATAGGAAGGCTACTGATTTGCTTGAGTTAATTTTATATCCAGCCACTTTGCTGAAATTGTTTATCAGTTGTAGGAGTTCTCTGGTGGGATTTTGGGGGTCACTTAAGTATACTATCATATCATCTGCAAATTTTCATATTTTGACTTCTTCCTTTCCAATTTGTATCCGTTTGTCTTCCTTTTGATGTCTAATTGCTCTGGCTAGGACTGTGAGTATTATATTGAATACATAGGGAGAGAGAGGGCAGCCTTGTCTAGTCCCTGATTTTAGTGGTATTGCTTCAAGTTTCTTTCCATTTAGTTTGATGTTGGCTACTGGTTTGCTGTTTATTGATTTTACTCTGTTTAGGTATGCTTCTTTTATGAATGAAGGTGCTTTTTCATTGTCGTGTCAATGTTTTCTATGGAATCTTCTAAGCCCGAGATTCTCTCTTCTGTCTCTTCTATCTCTTGTTGGTGATGCTTGCATCTATGACTCCTGATCTCTTTCCTAGGTTTTCTATCTCCAGGGTTGTCTTCTTTTGTGATTTCTTTATTGTTTTTATTTCCATTTTCAGATCCTGAATGGTTTTGTTCAATTCCTTCACCTGTTTGGTTGTGTTTTCCTATGTTTCTTTAAGGGATTTATGTGTTTCTTCTTTAAGGGCTTCTATCTGTTTACCCATGTTCTCCTCTATAAGGAGAATTATTTATGTTATTCTTAAAGTCCTCTATCATCATCATGAGATATGATTTTAAATCAGAATCTTGCTTTTCCAGTGTGTTGGGGTATCCAGGACTTGCTGTTGTGGGAGAACTGGCTTCTGATGATTTCAAGTAGCTTTGATTTCTATTGCTTAGGTTCTTATGCTTGCCTCTTGCCATCTGGTTATTTCTGGTGTTAGCTGGTCTTCCTCCCTCTGACTGCGGCTTGTCCCTCCTGTGAACTTGTGAGCCTGTGATCTTAGGTGTATGAGCACTCCTGGGAGACCAGCTCTCTCAAGGCAGGATTTGTGTACAGAGAGCTATGGCACAGGCTTATCTCTGGGGCACAGATGGAAAATGGAGGTAGACTGTTTCTTAATCAGTATGTAGTGATTTTGTCTCTTTGACTACTTTTGGCTTAAAGTCTACTTTTTCAAGTATTAAAATATTACAATAGCTCATTCCCTCACTTCCCTTGCTTGGAATACCTTTCTCTATCCTCTCAACCTAAGATTGTGTCTATCTTTGATGGCAAATTTGTTTCTTGGAGAGAGCAAATAGATTGACCTAGCCTTTAAATCCAATATGTTATTTTTTTGTATTTAATGGGGGAAATTGAGATCATTACTATTAAGAGTTATTATTAAAATGTGTGTAAATCTCTGTCATTTTGTGATTGTGAAGGATTTGGTGTTTTCCTAATCACCACTATTTAATTACTCCTCTAGCTTCTTTTATTTTTCCCTCTAGATTCTTGGGACTATTTATCATTCTCTTCTGTCTGAAGAATTCCTCATTGTCTTCTGTAGAGCTGGGTTTATAGTCATAAATTCTTTGAGTCTGCTTTCATCCTAGAATGTATTTCTTTATCAATTATATATGATAGTGTTGCTGGTATAGTAGTCTAGATTCGCAACTGGGGTCTTTCCAAATTTTCAATACGTTATGTCTTTTGGCTTTTCAAATTTCTGTTGAGATATGAGTTGCTATTCTGATGGGCCTGATTTACATGTGGCTTGGTTTTCTCCCCTTACAGTTCTCCACACATTTTCTTCATTCTGTAGATTGTTTAAGCAATAACATGACATGGGGAAGGTTCTTTTCTGATGCTTCCTATGTGGTATTCTGTGTGCCTTGTGTGCTTGGGTGAGTCTGTCTTCACTTAAATTGGCAATTCTCTGTTATGATTTTATTGAAAACATTTTCTACACCTTTGACACAGATTTCTTCTTCTTTTATGTTCATAATTTCTGGTTTTGGTCTTATTTGTGTTGTAAAGCTTTGCCTTTTGTCATGTCATTATCCTTGGATGAACATACTAATTTTTCTAACCTCATCTTCAAGCCCTATCATCTATTCCATGATGAGACTTTCTGGAAAGTTTTTTATTTGACTATGGAGCTTTTCATTTGTAGTATTATTTAAGATTTGTTTTTCCTCACTACTTCCTTTTGTTGAATTCTATTTCCATATTCTGTGCTGACTTCTGTATTTCATTCAGCTGTTTATGTTTTCTTGGAATTCATTCTGGAGTTCATTCACATCTTATTTTTTCCCCTTTGAATATATTCATCAATAATCTTTTAATTCATCTGGAACTTCTATGCCACTCATATTGGGGCACATTCATCTAGAATTGGTAGATTTGGCAAAAGACATGCTGTTTGGTTTTCATGTTGTTTGTGTTTGTATTTGTGGTTTTGGTTTGGTTTAGTTGAGACTTTCACATTACGAGTTTGATCATTAAGTGAGTTCTTTTTGTTTATTTAGATGACGTTTTTCCTTTCAGTAACATCCCTTGCAGTATTTGAGAGGAACTAGGTTATGGTAAGGGATTAAATGTTTCTGTTTGAGTGGTGTTTAAGGCACCAAACTCTATCCCATGTCTTCTCCCATGAGTATAATACTGCCTGCAAGAATAGTCATTATCCATGAGTAGAACCATTTTGAAAATGAAGTAACAATCTACTGCAAAAATGATAATCCTGTAAACACTAATTCTTTTAGAAAGGAAAGGAAAGTTGAGAGTGTATGTACACTGATGTATTAGTTATTGAGAGTATGAGTGGAAAGAAAAAGAAGAAAAAATGATAAGACTAATTATTAATATTGAGATAATAGAGAAAAGGCAGACAAGATAACCATAAACACAGGGGGAACTGCAGTGGCAAAAACAATGTAGAGTATGAGACAGTTCTCATAAAACAGACTGAAAAAATAGATAAGCTATTGGATAACATAGAAGAGTTTCATATTTTAGTAGGTGGAGGCACAGCAACCCTGTAGCTTAGCTAGAGTATATTCTTTGAGAGAGGAAAACAGGAGGAGGAAAAGTAAAGAGGGACAGAAAGGGGAAAATATAAATACAAGATGAGAATAAAATGGGAGCACATTGATCTACAAAGATGATATTGAATATTAAATATGGAACAGATGTAGAGAAAGAGTGAGCTGGTTGAAGATAAAGGATAGATAAATGGACTGGCCTCTTGCCTCACATTTCTTCTCCAGATTCTGAAACAATTTCTCAGTTTTACAAGTTCTTCAGTGGTGGGTGGTCCATCTCCCCTCTGAGTAATTTTTTTGTTAGATGGATTATTGATGCTGCCCTGATCTACAGGTGGAATCTCAGATCTAATCTTACCTCTGTGAAGTTCTGTAGGCTCCATTTGGGAATAGAAGACAAACTTCTATCTTTCCTAGAAACTGGGAGACTCTCTCCCCTTACATGTAGAGCCCACAAGGAAACTTTCTTAGGAAGAGGAAAAGAAAAACTGGTATGACTATAAATTATGCATTGCTCTATAGTGGGAATTTGTTTAAGTTTAAAGTACAGAATCCTTGTTTTTACTTCCAAAAACATTCTGCTTTGGAAATTTTCAAACACCAAGAGCAGTAGACAAGAATGATAAACTCTATGCAGTGTTCCCTGCTGTTAACTCCTGTCTCAGTTTTGCCAGTCTTTCATTCATTATTCATCAGTTAATCTTACTGAAGTATTCTAAAGCACACCCCAAGCAGTAGGAGTTTTACAGACTTCTGCATGCATCCCTAACTGGTACCTAGTGTAACATCTCTAATTGACAAGTACATTGAAAATGTAAAGATGATGTTTAATTTTTGTTGGTATACTATTTCTACTAAAATACTTGGGTTGTTAATTTGGATCAGGTTTCAACTGTGATCACATGCTGATTCCACCAATGAACGTTTCCTTTTTCCATACCCCTGCCCAGCTCAGTTTTCTATGTCATTGATTGTCAAAGAAAAGGTGATTTTTCTTTTTTTACAAGTTCATGTCTCATATACTGGATCATGTCACTTAATCCTGTTCCTCCATCTCTCTTATTTCTTCCTATCTGTAACATGATTCACATTATTTTTAAAGAAGGTCATATGTTATAGGAGGTAATATAAATATAGTACATAAGTCAAATATGATCTACGAACAAGGTTTATTTGTTTGTTTGGCCTATAAAGTGAAAACTGAAAGTGTTAAATAAAACTTATAATTATTTAGTTTTGTCAGTACTTTCAAACAACCTCTTTATAATAGTATGATCAAAGTTTAAAATTAAGACATAATAGAAAAAAAATCTAATGTAGAGAGATTTTAATCCAGCAACATGGCTACTGTAGCTGGAATACAGACACATACTTAGTACACACCTTTAATCCCTATGGCTAGAATACAGACACATCCTTAGTACACATCCTTAATCTCAAACAATGAAGGTAAAGTTAATTTGTAGAAGGAAGCATCCACGTCTAAAAATAATGTCTAACTGAAAAGCAGGCAAAGTGATAAATCAGAGAAAGATTTGACAGAATATATGTCCAACTCTCATAAGAACAGAAAAGAAAGGGACATACTTGTGTAGATTCTACCTTGATATTCTGCCCATATTCTCCCTTTGGACTTAGCTTCTGTCTTTGCCTTTGGAAGGTAAGGAAAACTCTTTGAAAGGAGAGGTCACTTAAGAGATACACCAAGCTGGGCAGTGGTGGCGCACGCCTTTAATCCCAGCACTTGGGAGGCAGAGGCAGGTGGATTTCTGAGTTCGAGGCCAGCCTGGTCTACAGAGTGAGTTCCAGGACAGCCAGGGCTACACAGAGAAACCCTGTCTCGAAAAAAACCAAAAAACAAACAAACAAACAAACAAACAAGCAAACAACAAAAAAAGAGATACACCAAGAGAGGAAAGGAAAGGGAGTGCTTAAGAGATACACCAAGAGAGGAAAGGAGAGGGAGTGCTTTACCAGGACAGTTGTACAGAGACAAGTTCCAGAGAAAGAACAAGCTAGATACAGATGAAGACAGAATGAGCCAGAGAATGAGAATGAGCCAGAAGATTAGAAAATATTGCCAAAGTTGATATGAGGTCAACTAGAGCAATTCAGTCAGAACCTGAAAGAAGCCAGTTTGAATCAGTCAGCTTGGACAAGAGTCAATTCAGAGCTGAATTAGCCAGCCAGAATTCAGAAAGAGAAAGGGTGAGCTTATTCAGAAGTAAGCCTTCAAGATGACAATTACATCAGGTAAATAAAAGTTATTTTACAAGTCTCAAAAACTTAGAGTGAAAAATCTTACTGGTGTACTGGAACTAAGTGTGATGGTGACCTAGATGAATATAAGATCACTGGTCATGGGAAAGTGCAGAATGTAAGAAATGAGAGTAGAAGATGCAATGAGTTTTCCTTACCTTCCAAAGCCAAAGACAGAAGCTGAGTCAAAAGGGAGAATCTGATCAGAATATCAAGGCAGAATCTACACTAGTGTGTCCCTAGTTATCTAAACAATTCTTCATCTGTATTACTTAAGGGGTAGTGTACTATTCTTTAAAGCTTTCATAGGTGAAGACAGAAGTTACTAATGTGCTCTGAGAGCTTACTGCCTGCTAAGAACTTCCCTTTATCATTCCCTGTAATCCTCTAACAACCATTAGACCAGCATCACCATTTTGTTCATCTCATTAATAAAAAAACTGAGAAGGAACGTGTGAGTTTGAATGTATGCATGCACATCCACATCTTTAGGTATGTATGCAAGGACAGCCTTGTGGATTTTTCCTCATGAGCCATATACACCTAGTTTTGAAGAAATTTCTCATTGGCTTGGAACTTACTAATTAGGCTATGGTGGTTGGGCGGGGAGCCCCAGAGAGCTGTCTGTTTCTACTTTCCAGCACTGGGATTACACTTGCCCAGTCATCAGGCCCTGCTTTTTAACATGGGCTCTAAGGATCAAACTCAGGTCTTCATGCTAGTAAGGCAAGAACTTTGCCAATTGAGCTATCTCTTAAGGCTCTTGAAAAGAATTTTTAACAAGAATGAAAGAACCAATACCTAGAACCTAGTTCAGTTTAACATGTGTGACTGAGGTCAGGAACTTTCTATGAATGTCTTGATTCCATAGCAAGGAAGAGAGGAAGAATGTGTATCTACCCCAGAACTCTGTAGATTAGGGGCCTATTGCCTAATTCAACAGCTAGTAAGTATTGAGTGGCATGAATGTCCAGACTGTGGGTGAAAAACAAGAGGTAGGAAGAACAGTAAGCAGGAGACAAGAGACAGAGCTAGGAAATGAAACTTCTGCATCCTCGACGGGCATTCAGTGTCTTTCTGTATTCCCACAGCCATAGCCTTGACTTCTCAGCTCCTTATCTCCCTGCTGGATTGTTGCAGAAACCTGGAGCTGATTATCTCAAACTGGGTTAGAGGACCAAACACACACACACACAAACACACACACATACAGAGAGAGAGAGAGAGAGAGAGAGAGAGAGAGAGAGAGAGAGAGAGATCTCAGAACAAAATGACTCTCTGAGGCCTCCCAGAAAACAGAGCCCATGGATCTCACTAAATTTATGTGCATGAAAGTAGAAAGTAGATTGAAAAATTTGGGAATCAGACACTTTAAGATGATGTTTAAATCCCTTGTTTGTAAATGTCACTTTTATTTCCTCAGATTGAGGAATGAGATGAGATCTGTACCCAAGTTTTACAAATACATGGCTTGGGCTGAACTCAGAGAATATCTATCTAACTATTCATAGGCTTAGGCCTGGAAGCTTCTAGTCTCTGTACAATCCAACCTTTTGCAAGCCTGGATTTTGAAGGCTTCAGCTTCCAGCCTCCATCTGCCAACCTATGCCTAGAATGTTTCAGTCTTTGAGACTTACTGATGAATAAACTCATTCTTTCTAGCTCTTTCTGAACTCTGGCAGCTGGTTCAAATCAGCTGTTCTGGCTCAAACTCTCCAAGCTGACTGAAATTGGCTTCTCTCAGCTTCTGACTGAATTGTTCTGCTCTGAAAAACTGCCTCAGTGACTGCAGGAACTGAATGGAACTGCATGGAACTGCAGGAACTCAACTGCATTCAACTCAACTTCTCTCTGCACTGCTCTTAAATGGCTTCACTTTCCTGTCTGTTCTCATGAGAGTTGGGTGTATCCTATCTCTGACTCATTCTGTTAAATCTTTCTCTGATTTATCACTTTGTCTGCCCCTCAATGAAACGTTATTGTTTGTGATTAAAGGTGTGTGCTAAGGGTTTGTCCGTATTTCAGTCAGATTACACAGACCTAGGTCTTTGGATGTGATCCCTTGCCAGAGTAGCTATGTTGCTGGATTAAAGGTCCTCTATACTTGTGCTGATGGTGAATGGGTGGTGAAACCTAAGGTGTTTATTTACTTCATTAATATCAAGCAATAGGCATAATAAGATATCTTCCTTTTCTGTTTAAATTATTTAAGGGGTCACATTTTACAAGGGGGTCAGTTCTAAATTCTGAGCATAAATTTAACTATGGCTACTTATGCTCTGACTATCTTTTTTTTTTTTTTTTTTTTTTTTGATTTTTTTGAGACAAGGTTTCTCTGTATAGCCCTGGCTGTCCTGGAACTCACTCTGTAGACCAGGCTGGCCTCGAACTCAGAAATCCACCTGCCTCTGCCTCCCAAGTGCTGGGATTAGCTCTGACTATCTTAATTTATCTTTTTCGACTGCAAATCTGACTATATCTCACCCCAGAATGAAATTCCTCAGAAGGACATCCAGCAGGATTTTATCAAATCTCTTTGCACCACTGTTATTTCTGTTAAGTCACACTACACAGTGCAGCCTCATCTCTTTAGATGTGTGTGGACCACAGCCACTCAAGTATGAGAAAAGTAAATGAATTTGAATTATATTGGAACAAGGGTGTGCCTGACCAAATTCTCACACACTTTGAGGAGAAGTAGGGATGTTCACATCAGGGTGTTACCAGTCCTATCAGGCAAAAGCCCTTTGCTGATAGCCTTTGATGTGAGGAGACACCATAACCATGGCAACTCTTATAAAAAACAACATTTAATTGGGGCTGGCTTACAGTATCAGAAGTTTAGGCCATTATCATCATGGTGGGAAGCATAGTTGCAAGCAGGCAAACATGGGGCTGGAGAAGGAGCTGACAGTTCTACATCTGGAGCTTCAAGCTGCAGAAAGAGACTGTGAGCCAGAGTTGCTTGACTTGCTCAAGCCTGACTTGAACATCTGAGACCTTAAAGGACCTTTAAAAGACCTTAAAGTGTCTTGCCCACACTGACACACTTCCTTCAACAAAGCCACACCTACTCCAGAAAGGCCACAGCTTCTAATAGCGCCACTTACTATGAGTCTATGGATCCATTTTCTTTGAAACCATCACAGCTGGCCATGTCATCTTTCCAGTGTCATTTTCTGCCCTATCTGGGCATGCCATTTACTCTCACAATACAAGAAGCCTTGGATGATAGCTCCATTTTTTTTTTTTTTTTAATGTTTGGCAACTCCTTTCCTCATTCCTGATTTCTAGAATTTTCCATCGATGATCCCCTCACATGCCTTCTCTAAAAATTATGCTTTCCTCATTTACTGTCCCCTCCTAAGGCAGTTTCTTTTAATTTCTCATTTAAGGCCCTATTATTTGTATTAACTACAATTGAATCAATTGCACACAAGAAGGAAAGACTAAGGGAAGGAGAAGGGTGGAGAGGAAATGGAAGAAAGCAGAAAGGGAAATTTAGAAGAAGAGGGGCAGGAATGGAGAGACCTGGGAGGTTGTTTGTGTCTGGCAACAAAAGGCTGTTTTAAATGTAATTTAGGCTTCTGTGAAATTAGTTGAGTCAGTGGATCAGGAACAAGCAGATTGCTTCCCCAGCTGTTGTTCTTCACAGTATACAAGTGCCCAACAATCCCCTCACAACTTACACACAGCTCAGGGCCACAAAAACTGACCTCAAGGTTTCCTTCTGACTTGCTCTCAGGTTACAAATTGATCTTTCTCGTGAGAACCCTGGCTGATTTGTGTGAACATCTACCCTGTCCTTATCATGATGAGAGCTTTGACTCCACTCTGGCCTTCTTTACATCTCGGGGCATCCTAAACTTCTTTGACTGTGGAGACCACCTTACTCTCTTCTCCATTTAGAGGAAAAGGCAGCTACCAGGTTCTTGGACAGGACAATTCACTGATTTGCGAATATATGTATCCCCCTATCCTTTTGCTAACTCATGCAACATCAGCTGTGTTGTACTAAATGGAAGGTGCTCTAGCCAGGAAGGGCAGATAGGAATCATTGTTTGAATCTGGTTTTCAAAGATTTTTCTCTTACCCTCTTCCTCTCACAAAACCCACTGCCTCTTATCTCCTTTCCTCTGCCGCTCTCTACCTTATTCTTCTGCAATCATTTTTTGCAAACACACTTGAAGAAGCTCTTTTCTTCACCAATTTCACCCCCTTTGAAAAATACAGCCCACCTGGGTTCAAGTCCTGGCTCCATTCCTTATTTGCATTATGCGGCTGAGAATGTCACTTGACCATTGATTGTGTGCCTCCATTTCCCTGTTTGTAGAGTAGATGCAGTGAGAGTGTCCATCTCAGACATTAGCTTGAGGACTAAGAGACTAGTATGCCAAAGATACAAACTCATGACTGCAATTAGATGTCTTCAGTTGCTGATGTAAGCTCACAGCACTCCAATGACCACACTTACACAACTGCACTGTATTCAAATAGGACACAGCTTGCAACAGTAGTAAAATAAATATATCCATTACAATTCATGGCTACCTTGCAATGTGGACCTTCAGAGGCCAATGACCTTCATCTGTTTTTCTGCTACAAGAGCTTGGGTACCTCTCCTTTCAAATCAAGAATCATTAACACACAAAAAACCTTGAGACCAGAGAAAGCCAGCAGAGGCTGTTGTTTTTGCATGTTCTGGTCCCTTGGTATATTTTTGTGACTGAGAATCTTAACAGCAAAGCCTTGTTATGGAGGTGGGAATGAAATTATTGATATTATGACTTCATTTTTAGGCTGAACCACATGATATTACTATTTTTATAAGTAAAAATGATGGGATGTCAGCAATATCATATGGTACAAGTTAATACACTTACTATTTTTACTGTTGTAGATAGAATTTGGAAATTTCATTTTCTTTTCTGTCCTGTCCCATTGGATGGGATCTTTTAGTGCCCATTCAGTATTATTGCACTGTGTTCATAGCTGGCAATACCGTTTCCTTGTGGTGTATTTAAAAGCACCTAGAACTCTCTATAATAATTATCTTGGGAAAAAGAATGGATCTATTATGCAAATGATATGCACAACAAGTAGAGTTTAGAGACTGAACAAAAGCTTGGCTTTACCAACAAGTCACCTGTCTTAGTGTTTCTACTGCTGTGATAGAACACCATTACCAAAAGCAGCTTGTGATGGAAAGGGTTTATTTCAGCCTGCAGTTCCACATCTCAGTTCATTACTGAGGTAAATCAGAGCAGGAATTCAAATTGAGCAAGAATCTGGAGGTAGGAGTGGATGCAGAGATCATGGAGAAACATTGCTTAGTGGCATGTTCTCCATGATTTGCTCAGCAAGTTTTCCTGTAGCACTCAGTCCACCAGCCCAGGGATGGCAACACCCACCGTTGACTGGGCCATCCCACATCAATTACTAATTAAGAAAATGCCCTACAGATTTGGCCACAGGCCGTTCTGATGAAGGCACCTTCTCAATTGAGAGTACTTCTTCCCAAAGGACTCCAGCTTGAGCTGAGTTAGCATAAAACTAACTAGCACAGCATCCAATATCTAAGCAGATTGCCAGAGGATGTGAAGAAATTAAAAATGTCACAAATGTTCTGTGTCTATTTAGGCATTAATATGTATGCAGAAAGGTGGGCTGTCAGAGGAAATATTATTTGGTCTTCAGATAGGTAGGTGGTAGCTTAGAGTTTGCATAACAGTTATGATTTAAAAATAAAGAAAACCAAAAACAACCAACTACCAAATCCATGACACTCTAGCAAGTACAGTGAAGCGATGGTTTTCTGGGGTTCTATGGAGCCCTCACTATCTTGTGTGCCATGATTGTTTTCTTCCTCTCCTCTTTCAGCTGGTTTCTTCATCATCTTCATCCCCATCCTCATCTTCTCTTTTTCTCCAGTTTCTCCAACAGGACCAGAACAGTCTTCCTCCCCGTGATCTGGTGGCTTTCCCTTTACATCTTCATAGCTATCTTCATTCTCTTGTTGACCTTTCTTTCCCATGAACATATGGAAACATCACCAGTGTGTCCAATGTTTATTTATTTATTTGTGGGTTTTGTTTTTTGAGATACTGTCTCATTTAGCCTTGAATTCACATTGTAGCCAAGGATGACCTTTGGATACCTGATTCTGTCTCTGCCCTCAATAGGTTGGCACTACCATGCTAGTTTGTACATTTTAAAATTTTGTTTTGCTCTTAGTTTAGCTTCCAATTTTGTGTTTCTATGTAACACTTTTAAAAATTAATTGAAAAAGACTGGCACAGCAATGCACACTTATAACATCAAACTTGGGAAATTGAGGCAGGAAGATCACAATTCTGAGGCTAGCCTAGGCTACATAGGAGACTCTATTTCAAAACAACAATAACAAAACATCCTAAAACTAAATAAGCAAGCAAACGAACAAAACAAGGCTGCAGAACGTTGGTTACTGTTGAAGTTTCTCCATAAAACATTAGTATGACTTCAGCTCTTCTTTCTCCTCACAATCACCCTCTGCCTTGTGTCCCAGGTCTTCTTCTTCACCCACACCATCAACCTCTGCTTCCTAGTCAGTGGCCTGTTCTGTAGTCACAGGCATTTAGATCCAGCAGGAGGATCATTTGTGGTTAGTGGCTTCATTGTTAAAGAGATCTAGGGTACACAGATGGCTCAGCTATTTGGAAGGCCCCATGGTATTGATGTTTTTCATATGGTTTTCGTATCAGTCCAGATGCTGAGATTTGGAGGGGTTTTTGTTTTTTGTTTTTTTTTTGTTTTTTTTTTGTTTTTTTTTTGTTTTTTTTTTCTTAGGTGGCTTGGGAAGATTTGAAGCTAAACTCAAACCCACGTTTATAAAACTAAGGAGCTCACAAACCCAGTGGTTACTCTCCACATTTCTCCATCACTTGTTGAGTAAGTTGTCCAAGACACATGCTAAACCAAAGAGGAGTTCTCATACCACTTGAGTCTAGGAGCTGGTAGACAATGGAAGCCATAATAATGTGCAGAGGAATGAAAGATGTCATAATTTAGTTTTTAAACCTTATTAGGTATAAAAATTCACTAAAGCATAATTTTATAAAGATTTCTTTGTACACACTTCATAACACCGTGTTAAGGGTGATTGACAAATAAAGCTATCTGATGAAAGAAAAAGTGAACCACACATTAACTTTGTAGATTTGGATAAACCATAAACACCCGGTCAGTGCCATGTACCTACCCTGTGTGCAGTCATTTGTCTGTAATCCGGCCCTCAGCAAGCTAAAGCAGGCGGGTCACAATTTGAGGCCTTTCTGGGTGACATAGCAAGCTCCTGTCTCAAGCTGTATTCCCCTCCCAGGAACATCTCTCTAGCAGGAGAACTAGAAAGCACTGTTCTAACAGACAAGAACTCAGCAGTGTATGTGAAGATTGGCCTTTGTAGGATGTAAACATCTCGGAATTTGATTAGTAAGAGGATTCACATTGACCTTTTCCTCGGTTTGCTTTAGAAATGTCTAAGATGTGATAGATCTAAGCATTAGCAAATGATTTTCATAAAACAAATTCCATTTCTCCCAGAAATGAGAGGTCATATTTTGTGTTTAACAGAGTAGAGAGCTGTAAAGGAAAAGAAGACCACAGAGGAATTGCTAGTTCAGAATTATTGTCCCTTTACGAGAATTTACTTAAAATTTTTCTTACATATCTTTATCCCTTCCCAAAGCTCTAGGGCACCCACATTAGCGCTCTCTCTCTCTCTCTCTCTCTCTCTCCCTCTCTCTCTCTCTCTCTGTGTCTTTCTGTCTCTGTCTGTCTGTCTGTCTCCTTCCTTTGTTTACATGGTGCTGCATGCTAGCCAAACACCACTACTGAGCAACATCTCAGATCATAAAGCTGCTCACTTTTTAAAACAATGTATTTACTTGTTTAGTACTGCTTCCGATGTATACATGTGTGATGTATGTGTGCACATGAATGCCATGACACACGTGTAGAGGTTAGAGGATAGCTTTGTGGAGTTGGTTCTCTCTTTCCACCTTTTTTATGTGGCTTCAGGGGATACAAGATAAGTTGCAATGTCTTTACCCAAAAAATCATCTTGCTGGCCTGAGTTATTCATTTTTGTATGTACTATGACATGCATCTTGAAATAGATATTGGATATACCAGATGATTGGCTTTTCATAAAAACTTTGTGAGTTTGGTAGGACTGTTAAGATTCTATTTCATTGAGTGGTTTAGTATGCCAATTTCTAACGTTGACTCTGTTGACCTCTACAATCTAGGATGCATGCCATTTTATGCTTCTTCACTGCATAGACCATCATCAACATATTACAGCAAAGCTGATGAGACTCACCTTGTGACTGAGTTTTAAAAGATTAATTTAGCTTGACATGGTGGTACTCTGCTACAATTCCAGTTCTCAGAAGTTGAAGCAGGAGGATCTCAAATTTGAAGCCATCAGACTACCTCAAAATAAATAAAAAGACTGGTTTATATCTTTCAGGCAGATTTGTCCAATTGATCCTTAACTTGCACTCTTGGAAGAAGCAGGTCAATATATTGAGTATACCAAGACAAAGAACTGAATCTACCAAGAACTTTGAAGCCAGTCCTTCTTCAGTGAGGCCCAGATGTAACTGCAGCCCATCCAAACTCAGCAGCCTGTAGGAGACTCCGAAGAACAGAAATCATCCAGGCCAAGCCCAGGTTCCAGGCCTACTGAAATTATGAGACAATAAATGGGTCTTGATTTAAATGTTAAGTTATGTGACAATTTGTTATTAAGCAATAGAAAACTAATGACAACATAGAGGAAGGCTAAAAGTCTGTGGAAATACTAAAATATGGAATATGGTCCCAAATTCTTTGATGTATCTGCCATCCTGAGCTGATCTCTGCCTTTCCCCTGCTTACGGGTATTTTAGGAATTCTGTAAATAACACACACACACACACACACACACACACACACACACACACAAGCCAACTAACAATCCAGCTAATCCAATAATGGGAGGCTGTGAACAGAAAGTCCAAGAATCTAGTAGGGTACAGTCCATGAGGCTGGTCTTAAGTATACACTGGAATCCCAAGAAGTACACTCTAATGTCAGTGAAGGAATGGATATGCTATCGAGGAGAGGGAAAAGTAGGCAAAGAGGTAATGTTTCTTTTTCCATGTCCTTATATAGGCCTCCAGCAAAAGGTGTAACCCGGATTAAATGTGTATCTTCCTGCCTCATGATCCAGATTAAGTGTGTGTCTTCCTACCCAAAAAGATCTGGATTAGAAGTGGATCTTTCTACTTCAAATTAAGCAAAATATCCTTCCCAGGTGTGTCCTTCATTTTTTGAATTTTAGCTAATTCCAGATGTAGTTGACAACCAAGAATAGCCATCACAGCTGTACAAGGTCATACAGCATCTCTCTGTTTCATCTTGATTGAAACACTCCCTGTTGAAGCTTAGAAACAGAATGAAAAAAGCCCAATTACCACTTGGTGAGAAAATCTACATAACTTGAAAGAGCCTCAGCCGACAGCCCCACTGAATCTAGTCACCTAACCCAGACCCCAAACAGATTGTTAAAGCAGTCTGCAGTTGATCCCAGGCCTAGCCACTCAAGTCTTCCAGACTAGACAGAGCAGGGAAAGCCATACCTCTGTACTGTTTGAATTCCTAGGCATGTTGACTGCCATACCACCCTGAACATGCCCATTCTTGCCTGAATTCCTAGTCATGCCATTTCTGGGCACCACAAAAAGATTATTGTTTAACTTTACTGACTTTTGGGTGATTTTGTCAGGGCAGCAGGAAGCTAGAATTCTACCCCATGACAGAGAACTTTAGATAAAAAATTTCCAAGTCTGACTTTAGCATTCTTTCCACCCTTACAGGTGCTGCCTTTCTATCTGGGGTACTTAATGTTTCCTCCCACTCATTATGGAAGACTACAGCAGCAGTAGTTCATGTTGCCAGTGTATCAGGGCCACTTGGGGAGCACTGAAAATCTCCATGTTTGAGTTCTCTTGCTAGAGTTGTTATGCTGTCTGAAGTGCAACCTAAGTATTGCAATTTCTACAAAATGTCTGAGGTGTTTCTAAGACACAGCCATATTTGAGATGACTGTCCATGTGAGCATTGTGAAGCACTACACTTGGGAATGGTCAAAGCCATTCTCAGTGACCTACCCTAAAGGAATGAAAACACATGGAGAATCAAAGGCCATCTGTAGATCCAAAGGAATCTGTAGATTCCACATGAGTGTGCCTACTTGTACAAGCATATGTTTGACTATTCTGGAGTAAGGTTAGTTTTCTAGTATATTCAGGGCACCAGAAATTATAATCCTGCAATATTTTTGAGTATCAATATGGGATGCAAGTGAAAAATTCCATACAATAAAAGTTTGTTTTATGAGCAAACATTTTAAAATATTGTATAAAATTATCTCTAGGTTATATTGTAAGGTATGTATGAAACAGAAATGATCTTTGTGCTTAGATTCGCTTTCTATCTCCAAGGTATCTTATCATTTATGTCCAAATATTCCAAAATCCCCACACTTCTGGCCTCACACCATTTTGGATAAGAAATATTTAACCTGTAAAGGGAGGGGCTTACTGCCTAGAGACAAGAGAAAAAGGAAGATCTTTGGAATCACAGATGTTCTACACTTTGATGGAATGACATCTTGTTGAGAACTAAGCCCACCAGAGACCACCATATGGACACTCTCTCTTAAAGCCAAAAAGAAAGTCTTTATTGCCAGCCAGTGGATGCACGAGGAATTTGCCTAAATTGTGCAGCTCCTAGCCTTATAGCTCTTTGTCTTTTGTAGGGGAAAAATATCACACACACAAAAACCAAAACCACAAAAAAACACATCCTGGTGGTCACACTTCAGTTAGCAAGAAGAACTGCAGAAGCCAAAAGCAAGGTTAGTACATTTAGGGACTTTCCTGGAACTATAGACTAGGTCTTTGATGGATTAGGTGTTTGCTCCCTATGTGTTTGATTTTATGGTCAGAATGATATGTCCTTCTAAAATGGCTGCTCATACTAAGGTCTGGAGGCCTGTTCCAACCTCATTCCTATAGATGGAATGTCTGTGTCATCCCACTTATACTCAGTGTTGAACCCTAACCCTGAGTGTGACAGGATTAAAAGACCAAGCCTTTGGGGATGGTTAGGTCAATGGGGCAGAGCCCCCATGAATGGGTTTAGTGCCCTTATAAAAGAGATCTGGGAGAATTCGTGTGTTCTCCTTGTGCCATGTGAGGAGACACTGGCAATGCAGCCATCTATTTGCCAGGAAACAAGCCTTCAGTAGAGAAACCTCATAAACCACATGGAGGGTATTGATCTTGGACTTCCAGCCTTCAATAACTTTTGCGATAACTTTCTGTTGTGTTCAAGCCATCCAATTGACTATATTTTTCCTTTGTGCAACTATTTAGTATGGCTTGCAGTGAGCGTGTAGAGGTCAGAAGACCAACTTGCAGGAGTCAGTTCTCTCCATCCACAGTGTGGGTCCTGGGATCAGGCTTGGAGGCAAGCACTTTAGTTGAGCTGCCTGCAGGCCTCAGTCTCCTATATTTTTGATATTGTAGACTAGTAATAGGACTTATCACATTTAATAGCACTCATCACATGTGACAACCGTAGAAAGTGGAGAACCATGAGGTCATGTTAAAACCTTAATGCTGGGGTCTGGAGAGATGGTTTAGTGGTTAAGAGCGCTGATTGCTCTTCCAGAGGTCATGAGTTCAATTCCTAGCAACCACATGGTGGCTCACATCTATCTGTAATGGGATCCGATGTCCTCTTCTGGTGTGTCTGAAGACAGTGACTCTGGTGTGTTTGAAGACAGTGGTGGTGTATTCTAATAAATAAAATGAGTAAATAAATGGCATGATTGTGTATGGTGGCCTTAATTATGTCAAATGTCAAATGGTTACAGGTTGCACCTCCAGGATCACTTTCAAACACAAATCCTTAAATATGGATGGATGGTCTTCTAAATCTTATAGGTTATAATCCAATGTAGAGATAAACAAGCAAGGCCTAATAGTGAGCTCTGTAATCTCAGCACCTAGAAGGTGGACTCATGAGACTTGAGTGAGTCCCAGCAGAGGTACAAACTGAATGCCCCATATTGATCTGATTAAGGCACAGAATATTCACTTAGAATGTGTATGTGTATGTTTGCTCATGTATTTTATGGACCGTAAGAAATAGAAAAGGGGATCAAGCTGTGGGGAATTGCACTGCATTAGCTGAGATGTAGTTGAACCAAATCACGGTTTCTGATTGCCAATGTCTTGCTGTTCGTGGAAACGGGGCTCTGACATCAACAACAGACTCTTCTTTTAATAGAGTCTGCCTGTGTGCTGATGGGGCAGATTAATTTGTCTTTATCCCCTAGTTCCAACACTATGGGTCGGTGTTTTATTAGCTGGCTTCCCAATAAGTTAGAATGTTATTCACAACTTGCTTTTGTTAGCTGTTAGCTTCAGACTGTGCCTGGGAATCATTCTGCTTGCCAACCTCAAATTTGCATTTCATTGAGTGTCTGCAGAACACACTGATTTCATGCCTCAGAGGGACTATCCAAGCTCCTATTGGAGACATTGAGAAACAGCGGTGCTCACAACACCATGTAGGGAAACTTACATAGGAAATATACTTTTTGAGTTGATTCAAGGAAGCCCACTGAAAACTGCCTGAAGTTTCGCAAACACAGTGCAAAGCCTAAGGAAGTTCATATGCTAGCTTGGTATCAAGAAGTAAAATGGATCGGCATGATGCTTCATACCTGTATCTTCAGCACCTAGGAGGCTGAGATGAGGTGAGATGTGTGTGTGTGTGTGGGGGGGGGGTGTCTAAGGCAGGGCAGGACAGCTCAATGGCTTGCTCAATAGTGTGCATGAGGTCCTGGGTTCAATCCATAGTATGAAAATTAAAAGGACATTTAAAATGTATTAATAAAATGAAATTTTAACCTTGTTCTAGAAAAGTGTATGTAATAACTGGTTAAATATTCAGCTAGTGCTCATAATAGGTAAGGCAGATATAAGGTTGGCAGAGAGAGGTTTTTGTTTGTTTGTTTGAAAACAGGGTTTCTATGTGTAGCCCTGGCTGTCCTTAAACTCACTAGACCAGACTGGACTCAAATTCAGACATCCCCCTGCCTCAGCTCCTAAGTGCTAGCATTAATAATAGGCTTGTGCCATTGCCTGGCTCAGAGAGAGGTCTTAGTGAGATGGCGTGGAATTGTAGTAGGTGGGTTTGGCCAAGATGCTGAATTCTATGTGAACTCAAATACACAGAAAAAAACAAAACAAAGCAAAACCAGTTTCTGTAGAAATTCAGAAGCACAGAGCCTCTCAGGGCGATGCATCAGCGCCTGTTCTGGTAGAGTAGGAATCCTTAAAAGGTGTGAACATATGGCATCATCACACTGGAGTCGATTAATACACTTTAGTAGTGAGATACGTGTCGACTCTGGAGTTCACTGCAGGGTTCTACCTTGTGAAGCCCATCCCTTCCATTTCTGCTTATCGGTTTCTCTTTCTGGGCTTGCACAAGATGCAACGGTTTTGTGAGTGAGCAGGCGAAGAAAGGAGGAACAGCCCGACTATTCCCACTAATGACTCACTGCTGTGCTTGTGAACAGGGAGGCGACACTAGGATCTGCTGACGCTTTTGAGATTTCTGGCTGCACTAAAACCGTTGTTTCTTCCGAGGCAGTCCTTTCGGCAGATGTGCAGTGGTCAGGTTAAGGGGATACTCTTGCGCTAGAGAAATGCTTTCCGGTTCTTAGCGCTCTACACAGACTTCCCATTGTAGTGCCGGACAAGGCAAAGACAGAGCCATCGTTGCTCTGGAATGATTGTGATTTTGGAGATAGTTGAGGACAAGCTTCATTAAAAAAATACTTGTGCAAATCAGCAAGTCTGAATCAAGTGATGATGCTTAAGTAGTGCACATGTGTCACAAAGTAGCAAGTGTATGTGGGAGCGGGGAAAGGGGGAGAGAGGGAATCACGGAAAGTCCAGATGGTGTGGTCACTGCAGGAACAAAACAATTAAAAGACCCTTTCGCCAAGGCGGCACTCAAAGAGAAAGAATCCCACTGATCTGAGTGCCACAGGCAAAGCCAAGGTCAAGCTTTAAGCTAAAGAAGGCAGCTCCGAGAGACGCAGTTATCCACATACCACTCATTTTCCGGAGAAAGTGCAGTATACTGAGAGGGGCAAGCAGGGCCGTTATGGATTCGGGCCCTGAGCTTCCCTGGCCACTGAACTGCACGAAGAAGACAGGAGACAGCAGCTCACTGTGCTCATGGTACTGGAAGAGTTGAGCCACGAATGTGCTCAGGCCTGACAGAGAGATGAATTATGTTCCACATGCTCCTGATAAGGGTCCTTTGGATGTTATCAATAAAATTGGGGTTATCTAGACTGATTCCAGCTGGCTAATTGTATATTTTTTTTAACCATAAAACATTAAGAAACAAAGTTGTGTGTGTATGTATATGAATATATATCTACTTATCTTTTTATTCAGCCACACAGAAAAATCTCTAGAAGAATTGTTCTATTTGTTACTAACAGTTCGATTAAGGGAGTTAATTTGTGAAGGGTCTGAGAGGACAATGACAGGTGTGTGTCTCTATGCATGTCCAGCCACTTGACCCCCTAACTATGACATAGACTTTCTTAAATTGAAGACTGATGTATTGGACACATTCTGTATTGTTATTATTTTATTATTATTTGAAATTAGTTCAATCTCAAATTTAAAGATGATTTATATAAAAAGATACCCAGTGAGTCACTGGGATGTAAAATAACAGCATATTTCATGATCATTAAGAGCAATGTGAATGATACCATTTGTCATGGTATGCTGATTCAAGCTTACGGGGAAAATAACAAATCTGGCTGGTTGTAAAAAGTCTTCAACGGCAAGTATATTGCTTCCTGGAAACAACATGGAAATAATCAGGAGATAGATGAGGAAGATAGTGGAGCTACAGAATGAAGATCTAACAGTGAACTGCAATAATTTTGTGAACATGCATAAGACAGCTTTAAGAGTAAAGCAATAAAAACTGACTTGGCTGCCCCGTACAGCTGTAGGAACACACGATGACACTTGCAAATCATCCCTATTTCCCCAGCGTTCTGCTTCCCATGTGTCACCTTCCTGGTGTTCATGTCATCTTATTCAGAACCTTTCAGAACTCAACATGACAACTTTATGATTATTCTTCAGAGCCGGCTTCACTGTGTGTGCCTCAGTCCTGTGCCAGCAACGCTTGCTGTACTTTGCACATCCGTATGTGGTTTTTTCCCCCTCCACATTTGCTTATAATCTTGTCTAATTTGGTTTCGTTTCCTGCAGTGTCAAATATAGTACGTATTCATTAAATGAGAAAATAGTGATTCTCTGACTTAAAAATTACCTGATCTCAAATGAAAAACAAACTCCTTCCAAACAAACAAACAAACAAGCAAACACAAGATGGAGAGCTAATCTAATAGAAGTCCAGAGAAGTGTGGGGTGAGAGGGTAGGGGGAGTTGGTCAGTAGAGACAATGCTAGTATGAACTGGCCTGGACTGCTTTACAGCACAGTGGACTGACCATGGTTAGTAGTAACAGACAGTGTAACATCCAAGAGTGTACAGAAACTATGAATTGGAAGTGATGGGCTTAAAAAAGAGTAAAATGTAAGGCCGGGTGCAAAGAGGAGTCAGGAGTGAAGGGAAGGTGAAGATGGTCAGGACACACAGTGCAAACTCCTCCAAGCACTGTTTAAAGCAGACTGTACATTGCAAATATTAAGGCAGTAGTTTTCACTTTAACTATTAAGCTCTTCGGTCACTGTGCAGTGACGTTGCACTGTGACACTCCCATGCATGCTTCCAGTGAGTCTACCCTTTCTTCTGCTCCTGTCTGCCCCCTGCCCTGATCCCATTTCCAGTCCTTTCTGGAGCGCTACTATTTTAGGTTGTTTTTTTTTAAAGTTTTAAACCTTGTGAAAAAGTTATATACCAGCCATCTCTGTCTGCTTTGTTTTTCTTAATAAGATGGCTTCCACTTCCATTTCTTGTCCTCTAAATGACAGGATTCCATTCTCCTCTCAGGTAACATTCCTTTGTGTATCAATGCCATCGTTCTTTCTTCTCAGCTGTCAATGGACAGACACCCAGACATCTGAGTCATCCCAGCACAAGTGTGTGTGCAGGTCTCTCGATTCGACACTGCCTTCCACGCCTTCAGGCGCATGCTCAGGACCCGGGTAGTTGAAGCAGCTTTGTTGGCTTGTTGAGGATCCCCCACACTGAGATGTACTACAGCTGAGGTACATTTGTGGTTCATTACAGATGTACTAATTCAGATAGTAGGCGACAGGAGCCAAGAGTCCACAGTCCAACAGCATCCTTATTACTACTTTTGTTTTGTAACTGATAATAGGCCTTCTAACTGGGGTGAAGATGAATCTCAGTGTATCTCTGGCTAGCATTCCCCTGGTGGGTAAGAATGCTGAACATTTTTTCCACTTATTGCTTTGCTTTAGTCATTTATTTTTTTTTTTTTTGAGAATAAAGTGAATTTCATGTAATATATTCCGATCACAGTTTCCCCTCCCTCATTTCCTCTCAGCCCCAGATCTTTTTTCTCTCCAAACGGGAAAATAAAGGAGAGAGAAAGACAAGGAGAACACACATGAATGTAGTGACAAACAAACAGAAAAGAGAAACTAAGAAAGAGCATAGGACACGTGCGCGCACACAGATTTTTTTTCATTAACTTATTTAGTCCACTTCACATCCCGACCACACACACATCCCTTAACAGTTTGCGCTTCTTTTTTGGTCCCTTCAGCAGTTCTCAACCTGTGAGTTGAACGACCCTTTCTCAGAGGTCCCCTAAGGCCATCGGGAAAATGCAGATATTTACATAATGATTACACAGATATTTCATTATGATTAAAGCTATGTAATCATAAAATTACATAAAATCACAGTTATGAAGTAGCAACAAAATAATTTTATGGTTGGAGAATCATCATAGCACAAGTTATTAAAGGGTCACAGCATTAGGAAGGGTGAGAACCATTGGGTCAGTTGCCCATTTGTATTAGGTCACTTGGGATACACACACACACACACACACGCACACACACACACACACACCAGAATTTTAAACATTTCTCATTGTGAGGAAATAATAAAGTAATAAAACGTGGGGCTAGACAGCTGGCTCCCCACTTAGAACTGCTGCTCTTCTCGAGGACCTGGCTTTGACTTCCAGCACCTACACAGCTGCTGTCTCCAGTTCCAGAGGATCTCTGCCCTCTCCTGGCCTCCACAGGTACTTCACACATGTGCTACACAGACAAACATGCAGGTGGAATACCCATAAAATAAAAATAAATAAATCTTTTAGAAGCTAAAATAAAGTATAGACTGTCCTTTGCAAATCAGTTAGTAAAATGTAGGTATACCTAATTTCAGGTGTGTTCCTGAGCTGTCAAATTTAAAATGATAGTAATAATTTATGATAATTACCTTGATTTGACCCTTATCCAATGTATCAAAATATCACGTTGTAATATCATGCGCCAATCAAAGACTTACTCAAAAGACTTTCTTAGAATGACCTAACTGGAGAAATCAGACTCTTCTTTCTTTGTTCTTCTCTGTAAACTAACCTCTGGTGAAGCATCATCAACTTTAACTCATTTTAGGTATAAGATTTTAGATTTTGTGTTTTCTTTCTTCTGACTGTGTAGATCTGATTGAGAATGCCCTGTACCATTTGGGGATAAATTGGCATTTAAAATAGAATATGATTTGCCAGCAATATCATAGACATCTTTTGGGGGAGGCGGGGTTCAAGATAGGGTTTCTCTGTGTAGTCCTGGCTGTCCTGGAACTCACTCTGTAGACCAGGCTGGCCTCGAACTCAGAAATCCGTCTGCCTCTGCCTTCCAAGTTCTGGGATTAAAGGTGTTATTTTTTCTTTAGTGCGGTAGCTGGAACCACACTCAGAACATTGCACATGCCAGGTAACACTCTACCCTTAAGACTAACCACACTTAAAACTTCATTTTTACTTGTTATTGACAAAAATGTCTTTTATAAAAGATTGTATTTATGTATTTATGTGTGCTGAGACCTATATGTGTGTATGTGTGTGTTCACATGTGTGCTGAGGCCTGTGTGTGGGGTGTGTATGTTTGTACTCACATGTGCTGAGGCCTGTGTGTGTGTGTGTGATGTTAGCTCCTGTCTTTTATATATTCCCTTGAGGCAAGGTCTCTCCCTAAACCAGTGATCTTTCTGTGTTTGATCTCTTAGAAGCTAGACTAAGTTTTTTGGACATGCTTCAGGCTCTTTTAAGAGCATGAAGGACCTCACGCTAGTCATTTGTACTTCTGCCCATCATTTTTTCTGATTATAAAATGTGCATGTTGGACTCAGGTCTGTTTGTCAGGCCATGTTTTACTCAAAGACTTTACAATCCCATGGCTGCTTTGTAACTTTCTATAGAAATACATTTTATGGAAATAAAGTTTGTACTAAAATGTTGATAAGCTAAAGACACTATCATATTTCAAGTTAACGGTGAATAGGCAGTTATTACAGGATGCCAGGGTGAGGAGATCAGGAAACTGGCTGGCACATGCTAGTATCTTTCACTATTTTCTGTTTGAACTGTCAGAAAAGCCAGAGTGGCCACTGTACATTTAAAAAGATTAGACTTATTATTCCAACAAGAATAAAAATTGATAATTCATATAAATAGAGAGATGTGGCAATAAGTCACCTGTAGGGGGAAGTGTACGGCAGAGAGAAGCAAGCAGGAGTGTGGACTCCTCTATTGTGGTTGTCTGGTTTCCCACAGTTAGTCTCTTTGTTGTGATCACTGAAGCTTCACGTTTGGTCACACCTTAAATTTTATCTGGTACAAGCCAGTTGGACCATCATTGATAGAGCTGCTAGCTTTTCTGACTTGAAACACCTCACAAGCCAAAGGAAACTAATTCAATTGAGAAGTTCTAGTAATCTTAAATAACACACTTACAGTTAGTTACGCATGTGCGCACGAGCACACACACACACACATCCCATACCGAATTAGAAGATATTTATCAAAATTTTAGAATGAGAGCCAAGAGTGGAGCTCAGTTGGTAGAGTGTTCACCAAGCATACACAAAGCCCTAGGTTTGATCTCCAGCAACATATAATCCAAGCATCATGACACTAGCCTGTAATCCCAGCATTCAGGAGGAGGAGGCAGGAAGCTCAGAAGGTTGTCCCCAGCTACAGAGTGACTTCAAGTCCAGCATGATACACAAGTGTGGGATGTAAAACCATGCCAGGAAGTTTGGTAAGGTAGAGCAGGCCAAGACCCAGAGACTCCACGGGCACACACCTGAGGCTTAGGCAACTTCCAGCTTCTTGCCAGATTCCTGACTTGGAACACATGTCATACTTCTCACATAAAAGAAACATAT
The DNA here is from genome assembly GCA_019843965.1 of Rhynchomys soricoides. Classification (NCBI taxonomy): domain Eukaryota; kingdom Metazoa; phylum Chordata; class Mammalia; order Rodentia; family Muridae; genus Rhynchomys; species Rhynchomys soricoides. Next base: position 2,580,477 of record JADRCH010000229.1, on the reverse strand, counting down.
CCTATGGTCATGTAGGCACAAAACAGAGTTCTCTGTGCTAATGAGGTACCTAAAGGCCTGGAGGGCTTATCCAATAAGCTTTTCTTCCCAGACATTCCTCCCTGCAAAAGGTATTTAACCTCAGGCCCACCCTGAGAAGTGGGGTATGGTTTTATGCATCCATTTTCTGCCATGACAATAAACTGTTTGGAATCATGTCAGTTTCTTTTCACCAAAATCTGCTGTGGGAAGCCATGAAGAAGGCCTTTGCCTACAGAGTTGCAGCCTAGTCTCCCATAGAAGGCCTCTCTGAGCTCCCAGCCACAACTGCCACCAAGCCTGCTGTGCCAAACTAAGGACAATCATCTCCTCTAGGACAAACCAGAGCTTCCCTTCTGCCCCACAGCCCCCATGGCCCTGGCCTTGGCTTAAGCCCAGGGACCCTCAAGCCAGTTCTGGCTTTTCTACATCTCAGACTTCATTTTCCCACCCTCAGAGTGGTGTCTCCATGCTTCCCTACAGCCCAGCACTTGCCCTAGTGGTGGCATGGGTAAGCTCAGTCAAACTCCCTGCATCCTGCCTCCCCAAGTGGCTGTGCCCTGGGGAGGAGCAGACATGGGTCTACATACAAGAGTCTGTCTTAACAACTCGTCCTTCAGAAAGCTGTACATTTAGATGAAATGAAAGAATCTGGGTGTTTTTGGTCTTTTTGGACATCTTAAAAATAATTAGCAGCTGAGTGTAATGATGCTGGTCTGTAACACCAGCTACTTGGGAGGCTAAGGTAGGATGATTGGATAGTTCAGGGCCAGATTGTCTCAAAATGTCGGCTGGGACTGTAGCTCAGTATGTGCCTTAAGTTAATTACCCAGTGCCTCGACAACAGTAACAGTAAAATTTAGTGAGTTTTCTTGAAAGCAGTATTCTGGTTCAATGTTTATACTGCTGAGATGAGTTCAGGGCCTTGAGCATGTGAAGCAAGGGTTCCAATTCCAAGTCATGCCATCAGCTCTGAAGGTTGTCTTTCCCCATCTGATTATAGCTAATTATGTAAATAATAATCACAGGCTACATTGGTAACTTTTAATTTTCTTGTGGAGAAGAACCCTTGTTTAAGGCTGACTTTGACAGGCTGTTTGTAATTCATCCATTTCTGTTGTAAAGATTACAGGATTCATCTAAGGGCTAGACAAAGATGAGAAAATGTATGATCCTACAATGCTAACCATGGCATCATCTTCACTGTGTTAGGGACTGAGCACCAACACATGCTCTTCCCTAGGACTGAACACACCACTACATGCTCTGTCCTGAGACTGAGCACTGATGTACGTTCTTCCCTGGTTTAAATCTAGACCTGGGAATTTCTCTTCCTGAAATGTATTCCTAGCCCTTTCTGCTGTGTAGCTACAACTCTATTTTAACTGCTTTCATAAATTTGAATTATAGATCAAAAATTACACAAAGAAATACTACCAAAATGCTAATCTACCTAAACAGCATTATTTAACTATTTAAATAATTTTAGGTATCATTAGAGTCCAAGGCAATAACTGACAAGCAATCCAAGATTAATCAATCAGGGCCAATTTCCTCAGTGTAAGAGAACTTGAGATAATTTCAATGATGAAGTATGCAATCTGTTTGTCTTCATCTTGGTATACTTCTTTATGAAAAATGGCTGGTGCTTCTTTATTACAGCATGCTTTGAGTACCCCTTGGCATTTGTAGCTCCTGCTGGTCAAAAAGTTGTCCAAGTTGAGGTTTCAGTCCAGATGCCTTCAGCTACAAGTTTGACATCCAGGAGAGGGGAGCCAACAAGATTTGAAGTTGCTACTGAGTTGACAAGGGAAGGAGAGGAACAGATGTATATGTCTCAACAAGTCATCAGAGAATGTAGATGGGGAAGCCAGAGGAGTCAGAGAAAGGGCACGAACTCAAGGAATCAGAGCAAGAAATAAGGAGGGAAAAGAGAAGGAAAAGGAGGGGGAGGAGGGGGAAAGTTAAGACGCAAAAGTTGAGCTGAGCCACAGCATGGAACAGCAGCTGTTTGCTGTGACAGCTCTGTGGGCACCATCCCAGGTCCCTGTGACTTCAATCTCTTTTTTATCATAAGAAAATCCAAGTCCTAAAAGCTTCAGAGGACTCTGAGATAAATTCCAATATGTTCTCTTTATCTTAATAACGCCAGGTGGGATGTTTTTTCCAAATCAGTTCACTGCTTTGAAATCCCCACAGCTAGAGAATTACAGTTTATTTATTTATTTATTGGTTTTTCAAGACAGGGTTTCTCTGTATAGCCCTGGCTGTCCTGGAACTCGCTCTGTAGATCAGGCTGGCCTCGAACTCAGAAATCCGCCTGCCTCTGCCTCCCGAGTGCTGGGATTAAAGGCATGCACCACCATGGCCTGGTGAGAATTACAGTTTAGTCTCTCATGTATACCACTTCCCAAATGCTTATGGCATTATCTGATTTTATAAAATATAACAGAACATGCCCTTAAGACTTAGACAACACAACACAATAACCCCCTGCCAAAGTACTAAGTGTGTCAAAACATGTTCTTCATAAAGTAGGAGCTACTTAGTAAACACTGGACAAGCTGAATGGTGTCCCAGGAAAAACTGGAAGAGACTCTACTTGTAAACAAACAAACATTTTTTTAAAGAAAAAATATTGAGGATCCTCTGGAGATTTTATTTGAAAAATTAGGTTCTGCTCCCTCTGTAATGTTTGAAAACTGTTGCTTTTTAAAAGTAGGTTCCGCCTTTTGGAATGGGGACAGCATGTAGGTAAGATGTAGCTATTGGAGTCTCCTGGTATCATGGCAGATCTGCAAGAATTCGCCATCAGAGGAATCAGACTTTGATAAGGCTTACAAGATTAGGTTTTAGTTGTTTTGCCCAGAGATTGAGTTACTATTGTTTCTGAGCTAAGTTTGTGTTGCGTTTTCCTTTATGCAGTGGCTCATCTGGGTTCCAGAGAGAAAGACCCAGTATGAATTGGCATCAATATTTAAAAAAGATATCCAAGAAAGAAGTAACAAGAAATAGTTTCAAGGAAGCCATACTAAGGCATCATATCCGAAGAATGATGCTGAATTTAAAAATATATTTGGTCTCACTAAAGATTTAAGAGTATGTCTTACTCAAATTCCTGACCATCTGGACTCTAGAAAAGGTTTTGATTCACTTAACAGTTTGGCAAAAAGGAGTTCTTACAAAGATTCAGACTTTGTGGTGAAGGAAGAAGAAAAAACAGAGTTTCTCTAAGAAAAGCAAAAACCATGAAGAAGATGGAAGAAAAGGGAGAAAAATTGAGAGTGCTGGTGACACTGTCATGAACATCATGAATGGAACTGATATTGCTAGTTCCCAACATCAGACATATCCCAATATAACACTGTTGCATGCCATAGTACAACCAGGGAAGACAAGAGAACTGAGGCAGAACTCTGTTCTCATGAGAAGCAGGGAAAAGGCACATTAAGTACAAGCACATCTTTTGAACCAAGCAATTATTTTAATAAAAACTATACTGAAGATATTTTTCCAGTGACACCACCAGAACTAGAAGAAACCATCAGAGATAAAAAGAAGAAGAAGAAGAAGAGGAAGAGGAAGAGGAAGAGGAAGAGGAAGAAGAAGAAGAAGAAGAAGAAGAAGAAGAAGAAGAAGAAGAAGAAGAAGAAGACTTAAGCAAATTGTAAGAGAAAAAGAAGCAGCTCTTGAAGAATTTTGTAAGAAGATGTACCATGCTGGGCAGTGTTGGTGTATGCCTTTAATCCCAGCACTTGGGAGGCAGGGGCAGGCAGATTTCTGAGTTTGAGGCCAGCCTGGTCTACAGAGTGAGTTCCAGGATAGCCAGGGCTACACAGAGAAACCCTGTCTCGAAAAACCGAAAAAAAAAAAAAAAAAGATGTACCAACACCAACAAAATGCCTATGAGTTCAAGACTTAATACTCTAGTAGTTCCCTCCTGCCTGTCATGGATCCCCAGTGGATGCCTGAAACTGGAGATGACACCAAATCTTGAATAAAACCACTGTAAAATCATGACGTTGGTTAACAACCAAATGTCTACTTAGATAAATAACAGGCAAGTTATATACAGTATAAATATCCTGAATGAAGAGGATAATTGATATCCTCAACAGAACACTGGAACTTTTGTCATGCTACTCAGAAAGATAATTTAAATGGTACGAATTCATCTTTCTGGAGTTTCTCATCTATACTTAGACAACTGTGTGTGATGGGGAACTAAAAACAAAAGCAATTGCAAGTTATAAGGGACTGCTCTGTCACTTATAAGTGCACTCTGAAAGAGTCTTTACATATGAAACTTGGGGAGTTCCAAAAAGGTTTGAGTCACAAGACTTGTCAATAACCTACATGAAGTATTTTGACTGACTTGTTTTGGAAGGAAAGTTTGAGTATTTTTTTGTGAAATGCAATTCTCTAAATTTGAGCATTTTGTACAAGGTTTCTGTTAATGTTTTCAACTAAATTTCCTCAGGTCTTGCCATAAGAATATTGTGTACTACAGTTCTAAAATCCATGATAAGAAATCAGCAGTAAGCATAACTTTACCGTTGAGTTTATATGTGAACTGTTTTGGTCTTCTTACCCATAAAAATGATATGATCTATTTGCTATTGTTATTTTTTATTTCATCAATAAAATCTATTATAATAAAAATAAATAAAAGAAAGTTCCACACTGAAGCATTATCCCAGACCCCAGTAAGTGTGTGCAACAGAACCGTGTTGCTGTCACAGCTCTTGGTAGAGCTGGAGAGATGGGCGACTGGAAGAAAACAGGAATGAGAAAGCAAAGCTGCATGGCTCGTACTTGACAAACACAGCCCATCCCTGCCATTGCTCAGTGATCATCAAACTCGAAGGTACCCAGAAATTCAACTATTGGATAAACTAAACCCACAGACAGCTTTGTATAGTCTGGTTGCGATGGTGCATATCTGTAATCCTAGAATGCAGGAAGCCAAAGCAGAAGGGTGGCAAATTTGAAGCTAGTCTGGACTACATAGGGAGATTTTGTCTCCTCTGTGTCAAAAAAAAAGAAAGAAAGAGAGAAAGAAAACAGGCTGGAGAGATGGGTCAGTGGTTAAGATCACTGGCTGTTCTTCCAGAGGACCTGGGTTTGATTTCCAGCACTCACAAGGTGGCTCACAATCATCTGTAACTCCAGTCTCAGGAGATAAGATATATCCTGGACTCCAATGGTAGCGCACATATGGTACACAGAGATACATACAGAAAACATCAATATATATAAAACTAAAACTAAAACAAAACAAAACAGCAGGAATGTACTTAATAATTCATACCAGCCCCAGACTGGAAGCATGTCCACTGTGAACCCACCAGTTCTGACTGATAACAAAGGGAATAGATGAACCATCCACAAAATGATGTGAATAACATGACATCTCCAAACTGTCATGTCAAGTGACATAAGCCAAATCAGACACAAAAGTGCACATGCTGTATGAATTTGTTAATGTTAATTCTGGAATTGGCAAATGTGAATAAACTGCAACAGGAAAAAAGCAGATCAGATCAGTGCTGGCTTCAGGGAATCAGGTTGACTATCTAGGGACACAAGAGACTGCCTGGGGAGGGTGTTATGAATTTTGAGGCAGAAATTGCATGAGCACATTTATCAGCACTGAGTAAACTGTGTACTTATGATTTATGAATTTCACTGTATAAAATGTTGTATCACAGACTTTGGGGAAAATACTCCACTGAAAAATTACATGTGGAAAAAATATGTAAGAAAATGTGGGGAAATGTCCTCAAGAGACCATTGTAAGGAAGATGGTGCAGTGGTTTAAATAGGTTCGGCCCCCATACAGTCAAACATTTCAATGCTTGACAATAGGGAGTGACACTATTAGGAGGTGTAGCCTTATTGGAGTAGGTGGGGCCTTGTTGAAGGAAGTTCTTCACTGTGTTGGTGGGCTTTGAGGACTCCTATGCTCAGGTTATGCCTAGTGTGTGGAATCCTGTCTCCTGACTGCCTGCATATCAAGATGTAGAACTCTTGGCTCCTCCAGCACCATGTCTGCCTGCCGGCAGCCATGCTTCCTGCCTTGATGATTATAGACTGAACTTCTGAAATTGTAAGCCAGCCCCAATTAAATGTTTTCTTTTATAAGAGTTGACTTGGTCATGGTGTCTCTGCATAGCAATGAAACCCTAACTAAGACAGAAGTTGGTATCAGTTATTGCTGTGATAAGCCTGACCATGTTTTTGTTTGGAGGAATGTAGATTTTGAGACTTTGGATTAGTAAACCAGTGGAATGCTTTAAGTAGGGACTTAATGGGCCACAGGAATAGGAACATGGAAGACAGTTGTACTGAGGGTGATTTGAACTATGGGGGCTGGCTCAAGAAGTTTCAGAGGTGAAGAATTTTAGTGTGTTGCTTATATATCACTCTTGTGATATTTTAGAGAAGAATGTGGTTGCTTTTTGCCCTTGTTCAAAGAGTCTGCTAAAGTAAAGGGATATAGATAATTGTTTATGCGTTTGGAGTTGTACAAGGAATAGTTATATCATGTTAAGCATTATTATGACCTGTTTATTGTTTTCATTTGGACATAAGGAGATATGATTGTGTGTCAAATTGTTTCCTCAGAGCACCAAGAAGCTGTGTTCCAGAGGCAGCCAAGGTTGTATATCATGCAGGCACCCTGACTTGGTAATGTATAAGAATTTTCCAGGTAGTACTGGTTTAGAAAGTGTAAAGGGGTATGGAGAGCAGCTGAAGCTTGGCACTATGAGAGGCCATGGAAGGCCATTGGTGAAGGTGCAGCCTCAGTTGCAATTTGATGACCCAGGATGAAGGGGCCATGCAAAGGAGTTGAAGCTTGGCATCATGAATAGAGCCTAGGAGAGGCTATTGGTGAAAGTGCAGCCTAGTTGCAGCAGAAGACCCAGTGTTTTGGAGATTCCATTTCCATGGGAAGATCACCAAGAACAGCAACAGTGGAGTGGAGTCAACCAGAGCCTGGAGTGCTACAGAGGGCAGAGCTGGAAAAGTGACCCCCCAAAAAAGCTGTAAAGTTGAAGTTGCCTTGGAGACCCCAAGATGTAAGAGATGCTAGAGCCATGGAATACCTGCCAAGGACAGCTGCTAACAGAAAATGGAACCAGCTCAAGAGAAAAAAAAATGTGTTGCAGTCAACAAAGTTGAAAGGAGTTGGGCATCAAACATGGAGATGCAGAGTTTGGAGTTTAGCCATCTGGTTTTTGGTCTTGCTTTGGTCCAGCATTTTCTTACTATGACATTTTGAAATGGTAATATATATCCTATGATGTTGGAAGTATGTGGTCTGTGTTTTTATTTCGATTTTATAAAGGATTACATTAAAGAGATAAAATGAATCTCAGAAGAGACTTTAAACTTTGGACTTTTAAACATTGTTAAGACTGTGATAAATTATGGGGACTTTTGAAATCGGACTAAATGCATTTTGCATTATGTTATGGCTACAAGCCTATGGGAGCCATTCTATGGAGTAGAATGTGATGGTTTAAATAGGTTTGGCCCCCATAAATTCATGTATTTCAATGCTTGACTATAGCACTATTAGGAGGTATGGCCTTATTGGAGCAAGTGTGGCCCTGTTAGAGGAAGTTCTTCACTGTGTCGGTGGGCTTTGAGGACTCCTATGCTTAGTCTCCACCCAGTGTGTAGAATCCTGTCTCCTGACTGCCTTCAGATCAAGATGTAGAACTCTTGGCTCCTCCAGCACCATGTCTGCCTGCAGGCTGCCATGCTTCCTGCCATGATGATAATGGACTGAACCTTTGAAACTATAAGTCAGCCCCAATTAAATGTTGTCTTTTATAAGAGTTGACTTGGTCATGGGGTCTCTGCACAGCAGTAAAATCCCAACTAAGGCAAAAGTATAGACAAAATTATGACATATGTGATAAAATTATGACACATTTCTTCATCAAAATAAACAACTTAGTGGAGAGGAGACTTATGGGAAAGGCCAATTCAGAAGTAACAGATGTCTGATCTCATGAGCAATCAATCAAGCAAGTTTTTGAAGAGATACGATTCCTTCATTCCTACTGGGTTGGCATAATTTCAGAGTCCTGTGCTCTGGTGAAGGGGTGGAATATAAAACACTCTGTACTATTGGATTCTCACTTGATTCAGTCCTTTTAGTACAGTGGCCCATTCGAGTACCTAGAAACTGAACTTCTGTTTTTATCCTAGACATACATAGCTTACAAGCCACAGGGACTGTATACAATGGCAGTTATTGTAATAATGCTTGTACTCATAAAACGGATTCTATCATAATGTCCACCAATAAACTATAAATGAGTGAAGATGGTGAATTCATATAATACAAAGAGGTACGGGTATTAAAAGATGAACATGGCTAGATCTATATATACCAACATGGCTAGATCTATATATACCAACATGGCTAG
>JADRCH010000229.1:2534264-2557446 GCA_019843965.1 Rhynchomys soricoides | reverse complement strand
GTAAGTACCTACGTCGGACCTATGTTACAGCTGTAAGTACCTATGTCGGACCTATGTTACAGCTGTAAGTAAGTACCTACGTCGGACCTATGTTACAGCTGTAACATCCTACGTCGGACCTATGTTGTAGTTATAAGTAACTATGTTAAAAAGTGGAATAATCTCAAATAACTTAATGATGCATCTTAGGACCTTGAAAAGAACACCGAGTCAAATTTAAAATTAGTGGATGAAAAGAAATAACTAAGATCGTGGCAGAATTAATGGACTGGGAATTTAAAAATCCATGCAAAGATTTCAGGCAACAGAGTTGTCTCTTTGAAAAGATAAGGAAGATCAACAAATCTTCCAGAGATGGGGGCTGGGGGAGGAGGGTTCGGAGTTTCAAATTAATGAAGTTAGAAATTACAAGGAAACTATTGCAAACGATACCACTGAAATTCAGAAAACCATAATCAGCAGTTGGTTTTGATCTGGGTGGTCTGTACCCTGTTCTTTTGGCTATACATAGCTGCTAAGTATGAATCAAGTCTTCTGCCATAGAAAGGAGGCATCCTAAATCGCTGGATTAGAGTTTCTAAGCCTGTCTTTAGAAAGAGGCTATTTTGTGTTTTACTTCAGACGGGGTTCACAGCATATCTTGTGTCTAGACAATATAAACTACTCATAAAGGACCTGCAGTTATCTGAACCTGGCTTAGAAATGCATTGATTGAAGCAAATATGTGTAACAAAACCAATTGATGAAAGTAAGTAAAAGTACACTTTAAAGGCACATGTTTCACTAAATTGGAGAATCTGAAAGAAATGGATGATTTCTGGATGCATATGACCTATCAGAATAAACCAAAGTGAGATAAATAGTGTAAGCCGATGTGTGGTGAGCAACAACATTGGAGCCATGAGAGAAATGCAGCCCTCCTAACCTGGCAAGACTGTAAGAGCTGGAGAAAAGTGAGAGGAGTGGTATGAAGTCTGACTTCTGGGCAGACAAGGCAGTTACAGTTCTGAACCATGACTCAACCATGACTACCTGCACAAGCTCTGCACAAAATCTGGCCCATCAATACCGTGACGGAGAAAGAGGAGGAGTTCGTGGAGCCCTACCTCTAGCTGAGGATTTCTGGGCAATTAGTGATTGGTGAGGAGAAAGATTTTCTTCCCCAGTGTAGCTACTTGTAATGTGTCCATGCTCCTATGAACATATGTGTGTGTGTGTGTGGGGGGGTATGTCTATGTGTGCCTGTCGGTCTGTGTGTATGTGTGTGTGAATGAGTGTGTGTGAGGGTTTGTGTGTATATGTGTGAGTGTGTGTATATGTGTGTACATAAGTTTATATTTGCATGTGTGCATGTGTGTATGTGTGTGTATGTATATGTGTATGTATGTGAGTGTGTACATGTGTTCGTATGTGAGCATGTAGTGAGTGTGTGTATGTGTGTTTGTATGTGTATGTATGTGAATGTATGTACATGTATGTATGTATATGTGTGTATATGTACATGTGTTGTTTGTGAGTGTGTGAGCATGTGTACAAAGGCATGTGTCTGTATGTGAGTATGTGAGTGTGCGTGCATGTTTGTGTGTGTGCGTGTGTGTGAGTGTGTGTGAATGTAGGAGGTGTGTGTATACTTGGCAAGAGGAGTAGGTTTAGTGGGAAGGGAACCAAGATCAGGTAATAAAGGATAAATTCAATCAAATTGCATTCTGCACAAGTATAAAGACATGATAATGTTGACCATTAGTATCTGTAATTAATATGTATACTAATAAAACATTTAGTCTCAACTAAAACAGCGCAGGTCCAGATGGATTACAGACCATTTTCCATGATGGACATAGATGTAAATATTTTCAGGAAATTTATTAACGAATTCAAAAGTGCAGCAAAAAGATTATTCACAATATAAATAGAACTTAGAGGTCAAAGAGAAGGCTCAGGCACAGTCTGCTTTGACAGAGGATCCAAGTTCAAGTCCCAGCACCCATGTTTGTCAGCTGACAAGCACCAGCATCTCCAGCTCCAGGAGAGTCCAACACCTCTGGTTTCTGTGGGCACCTTTCCTCACATGCACATTCTCTCCCACACACAATATGTAACAAGTTAAAAGTAAATCAATTAATCAATAATTTAAAAAATCATTCAACATGCTCAAGTTGGCATAATTTCAGAAATACAGGATAATTGTTCAATACACAGAAAGGATAGAAAACAATATTATTTCCATTGATACAGAGAAAGCTTTTGAGAAAATCCAACATCCCTTCACAATAAATGTTTACACACACACACACACACACACACACACACACACACTTCCATTTCTAAAGGAAAGTAACGGAAATACTTTTTGTAAAGCAGTTTAATAAGGAACATTGTTCAATTTAGAAACGAGAAGAGGGTGTTGGTATTGTTAAACTCAAGTAGTACAAACATGCTTCCCTAAGAAAATGTAGTTCACTTGTTATCGTTTCTAATACTCTTGCTTGATTTAGATCTTGAAAAGGGGTCAGGTGTGGTGGTGCATGCTTTTATTCCCAGAAGAGACAGGCAGATATCTTAAATTCAAGGCCACCTGATCTACAGAACAAATTCCAGGACAGTCAGGGCTATGAAGAGAAACCCTGTCTTGAAAAAAAAAGTGTGTGTATGTGTGTGTGTGTGTGTGTGTGTGTGTGTGTGTGTGTGTGAAGGGGGGGAAGAAGAAGAGATAGAGAGAACCTATAGGCAATTTTCTTATTTATTATTTAAAACAGGATCTCATATAGCCCAGGCTAGCCATGAACTCACTATGTAGCCCAGGATGACTTTGGATCTTTGATCCTCCTGCTTCCAGTACAGGATTACAGATCTGAGTCACCATAGCCAGCATATGAGGTACAGGGATTAAATTCAAGCCTTTGACCACCTAGTACCAGAACATGTGGAGGATGTGCCTGGACTCTGAATGTAGCTTACATATAGACTCAATGGGTAAATGTCAGAGTTTAAGTCACGTAGAAACAAGGCTCAGTGGCTAACACATGTTTATTAGCTCTTCAAGAACTTTATAGATGCGCACATGAATTTTGATTGTATTAATGCCCTACTTTTTCCCTTAACTCCTTCCAGACCCACTCCTCCCCAAATTCCTCATCCCAACTTTGGATCTTCATTTTTTAAAAAACATTATTACCCCCTGAGTCCAGTTTGTGCAGTTCATATAGCAAGGATCTAGGGTTATCCACTGGTGTGTGTGGATCACCCTGTTCTAAGAAGCAAAAATCCAGAGAGAATCCCTGCCTCAAAAAATAAAACAATTAAAATAAAAATAAATAAATAAATCACCTTATAAGTCATATCACTCTCCTAGAGTCGTATGATGGTCCATTCAGCTGTCGCAGAAATCCTAAACCACAAAGACTTCTTGGGTTCCAAGTGCAGTTCCCAGTGTGACCAAAATAAATAAGTAAGTAAGTAAATAAATAAATAAATCAGAGTTTGATGGAGCACGTTTTTATATCTGAGCGATTTAATTCTTGTGGCAATTCTCTGAGGTCCCAGTTATTAACCCTATTTTTTAGAAGATGAAAATGAGGCTCATTCCCAGTGCAGTGTGGGGGGAGGGGAAATGTTGAACCTGGACTGGATCGCAAGTGTTCTTCATGTGCAATAGACCCATAGACGGAACAAACGTGCATGCCTCCAGGAGAGAGTTCCCTTGGGCATCTGAGTCAGTTCTTAGTTTCTCTTTCTTTCTTTGGTTCCCACATCCCATAAATCTAATGTTCCCAGGAGGGTTGAGCTCTGGAGTACCACAGCACTAGATGCTGTAGCAGAGCTGGGGGAGGAGCACAAAGGAGGGGGAGGGGATTCTTGCCATCGCCATGGGGATGCAACGCTTTCGGAGGCTATGTGGCCAGCATTGTCTCCTGAACAAGGCGCCCTTGTTAGGTAGAAATAGAGGGTGCTTCTCACTGGGGATTTAGTCCTAAATAAGAATCCAACCATTTCAACAATGCTTCCTTGTGTACTGGGTGATTTTTTTCCCCTAAGACTACAAATCTTGTCTTCCAGATTCCTAGTAAACTCTGACTAAGGGTCTTTCCTACAGTGTTTTAAAAGAACCTTTGGTATGTTTGCCTGTATATTCTGAAGTCTTGGAAGATGCCTTTTATAACTTGTTAAAATTAAGGCTCTGTTTTGTCCTGTGAAACTCTGGGATCAGAGACAGAGGAGACACCCTGCGTGGGAACTCGCTTTTGTGGAGACAGCCCGTCAGGCAGCTACCTTAGGTCATTTTAGTTGATCCTAGGGTCACCAGCCCAGTTATTTTCCACGTTTTATAAGCAAGACCTGTAATTGGGTAACTGGAGCAAGATCACACCGCTAGTGAGAAGAAATGCGCAAGACTCCCAGGCTCAGCCCAAACCTGCTCCCCAATTCTGCATCCCTTGCTCACCCAGAAGGTCAGCCATCAATGCCTGCCTGGTTGGAAAAGCATGCTGGGAGTTCTTGCTCCCTTTCCTACTATTCTGCTACCCATCTTCCCCTTCCTCTCCATCCCCCCCTCATTTTTTCTCTCACTCAAGTCTTACTTTCGATTTTCTCTGTAGAAAAATAAATCAACAGATTTCCATTCCCAGTAGCAATATTAATTTTTTTAAAAGTCCCCCGGGCTAGGAATAAACCAACGAGAACAGTGTGAGGTCCTTGAGAAGAATGAGACTTTTTTCAAAGACCTTGAGCGGATAGAAAGCTATACTTGTCTCTAAATGAAAGACAGAATCCTAAAGAAGTCAACTTTCTAAATTAACCTACAAGTAAGCAATTCTAACAATGTCACAGAAGATCCCAGTACTTGAAAAACTGGTTTTAGAGTCTGTACTAGAACAAGCAAAACACACGCACAATGAAGAAAAGGACCTGACTCCAATTCTCTGCATAGACTAACTTAACTTTAAATAATCCATATTGTATAGATACAGAAAGGCAAAATCAAAGGAACCTGGGGGGACAACTCAGATCAGAGCTTAAACGACAGGATGGTCAGAAAAGCAACATCTCAATGAAACAGAAAACTATCCAAAATGATTTGGAGAGAGTTGTAGGTCCAGAAAACACGAGGTTTATATACGATGTGTGTCCTAAGTACAGCACCCAGTTGGGTTAAATTCTGAGCACCAAATCTAAAAACAACTCAGAGGGAAACTAGAGTGAAAGGTGGCACCTTGGGTTTTATTACTGTAATTGGAGGGCTAATGACAGGTGGCCCATTGACAAAAGACCAACAGTAACTGGGGAATCTTTAGGTCATTCATGCATGGGTCCCCCCACCCCCAGGGACTGTGGAATGCCACTCTCCCTGGTTTCCTTTCTGGCAAGGGAACTTCTGTCTCATCCATGTTCCCACCATAATGCTACCTACGGTAGGCCCTTATCAGAGAACAAAACCAATGAGGTTTGTATCCTGGACTTTCACTCTCCAAAGCTATGAGCCGATTTCAGTTTGATGAGACGGTAAAGTCAGCAGATCAAGGTACTCGTCTCCAAGCCTGATGACCTGAGTTCAGGTGGGGCCTCAGGACCCACATGGTGGAAGAGGACCAACTTATGAAGGTTGTTCTCTAACCACACTGTGGCAAGTGTGTGCATACAGATGCACATGCAAACAAATAAATGGATGTAAACTAAACAAATAAGCCTCTTTTCTTTATATGTAGCACACTGTGACCATTGCATTATAGCAAAAGGAAACTGATAACAGATCAAAAGACACTAAAGTAAAAGGAGGTAATAAAAATCATAATATATACAAAACCAAATATGTTATGCAAATGTATGGACAGTTCCTAAATCATCATAGGGGAGGAGCCAGGAGGTGGTGGTGCACATCTTTAATCCCAGCACTTGGGAGGCAGAAGCAGGGGATCTCTGAGTTTGAGGCCAGCCTGGTCTACAGAGTGAATTCCAGGACAGCCAAAGCTACTCAGAGGAACTCAGTCTCAAAAAACCAAGACCAACCCTACCCAAACTGAACCAAACCAAAACCACAGGAGAGACTTCACAAAAAAATGTACATATACATTAATATATGGTGGTGGCTCATTCCTGTCATCCTCTGTCATCCCAGTTCTCAGGAGGCTGAGGCAGGAGGATTGTCATGAATTTGAGATCAGCTGAACTATGTGAGTTCCAGGACAGCCTGGCTACAGTTTGACATCCTGTCTCATAATATAAAACTGTCCAGGGAAGATGAAAAGCTGCTTCAATATAAAAGTAAAGCAAATAGAAAATAAACAAGACACAGTTTATAATTGATTTGGTTTTTTAAAAGCTTCAGTGCACAATTTAAAATCTGTGTGCACAATTCAGTCGGCCAGCATTTACCTAACATGAGCTATGCTCTGGACTCAATTCCCCTCACTGAAATAAAAATGCTGTATATTAATACTAGTACTATCAGATGAAAAGAAATGCACAGTGTATCTGAGTGTGAATTAGTACAACTTTCACGATAACTTCTATTAAGAGACTTTTTGTGATACTGGGGTGAACCCCAATATCAAGGGCATCACACATGTGAGGCAAACCCTACACCACTGAGCTACAACCCCAGTTGTCACCATTAGAGCTCTTCATGCCATTTCTGGATACCTGACAACATATTCACAGAGCTGGCAAGCATGTGTGTTCGCTGAAGCTTTATTTCTAATGAAGAAAAAGGGAAGGAAGTTGCCTGGGCTAAGGCACAGTTGAATGAATGACGCCCACTACGTTTGCTGGGAATACTATGTGGTGACTCCAAGAAGATGTGCTAGATTCTCATCACCACAGCAAGAAACCAAGTACTCTGGACAAATAAGCTCTGGGTCTTTGTGTGGCTTGGCTTGGGCTTCTATGATGCTGTCTATGGGACCCAGAGCCTTGTACCAGGTTGGCAGGTGCTCTTCCAGACAGCCCAGGGTAAATTTTCATTTTTCATACATCTGTCCTATTGCTTGAAGTATTTATTCTAGGCATATTTTGATTATGAAATCACAAATAAAAGAATGCTTATTACAGTGGTTCAAGCAACCACGACAGTATTCTTATGGTTATGGTGTGTCCAGTCAGTGTCCCCAGGACCCAGAGGCCAAAAGAAACCAGGCCACAGCCTCTGACAGTAGAGAGTGGAGGCCCAAGGGAATCTGAAGCAGAGAGGAGCTGGTGGAGCAAGAGCTTCTTTCTGTTCTCACTCCAAGTCCTAGCTATTTGTGGGAAGCTTGGTTCAGCTTAAGCAAGACTCTGTCCTACATTTCCTCTTGGGCTTCAGCGGAACAGCTTCCTGAAGCAGGAAGGGTGTTACCCAACTACAAGGGATCCATTTTCTATTTCTTGGTAAGCTTGTCTATCACGGGGGTTAGAGCATATGTCATGCCTTCTTCCTCTCCTTCTCTAAAGCCTTAATCCTTGTTTAGCTGAAACACTGCGTGGAGGAGAGCATGTGGGGACTTCTCAAGAAATATTTGTAAAATAGATTTGGAAACCCTAATTTAAAAATCTCTAATCCAAATGCTCCAAATCTTAAACTTTTCTAGCACAGACGGGACACTTTAATGCAAAATTCGGCATAATGAAACTGCTTTCATCTACAGAGTATTGTTAGGAAATTCCCTTCAACCTATGTATATAAAGTGCATATGAAATGTGAATGAATTTTGTATTTGGACTCGGGTCTCGTCCAGAAGACAGCTCGTTATGCGTATGCAAATATTCAAAACTGAAAACTTCGGAAATCTCAAGCTCTTCTGCCCCCAAGCATTTCTGTTACCAGAGGACATTTAACATGCACGCGTGCACATAGCTGCTACACTTTGCACTTGACAGCATTTTTTTGAGGGGGAAAAACCCCCAAACATTTAGAAAATGAAAGGCACTATCAGCACATGTAACAACATTGTGCCATCACATTGCAAGTCAACTTATTCTGGACCATTTTGTTCTTTCCAAGACTCCTACTTAGCTTTCTGCCTTCTAATTATTTTGTAGTAGTTTCAGAAACTACTACAAAACCCCACCGTGGCCATTTTGATTTCCTTAAGGCTCACAAGATAACTAGTTAAAATTAAAAATGAGAATGATCTAAGAAAAACAAACAAACAAACAAACTAAAAGAAAGAATTCTACACACGCTGAAGAATGACAAGACTTGGTCATAACCTCAGAGTGACCCATAACCTCAGCTCTGCAGGTGGGTGCTGGCCTCAGTCAACAAATGCATGAGTTTCTTCATCTCAAAATTAAGTAAATTGGCTGGCAAGAATTTTCATTTCCCTTCCTCTGGTGAGAGTCAGAGACTTATGCTGATTTTCTGCAGTAAGGAAAATTTTGAGACATAAATTAGAAGCAGCAGTGGGAATGTTAACATGACCAGCTAGTGTGCTAGGGGTTCTTACTGTATGCCAAGAACAAGGCTTTGTGCATGTGCATGCATGCATCTCTCTCTCTCTCTCTCTCTCTCTCTCTCTCTCTCTCTCTCTCTCTCTGTCTCTCTGTGTGTGTGTCTTGTTTGAGTCTTATAATGACTGTTGGCAGTAGAGATGATTCTCTCCATTATATAGATGGAAAAACTGAGGCTCAGACAGAGACAATACAACTGCAAGTGGGGAGTCTGGATCTAATTCTGCACTTCGCATTTTTAATCCAAGAACTGGCTATAACCTTTGGTCTGCGTCATCTTCAGGATACTTTTGCATTGCTGGATTGGAGTAAAGAAGAAGAGTAGATAGACAAGGCCCAGAAACCCTTCAACCATAGGAAATGAGCCAAATCCAAAGCTTCCACTCCCTGGAATGTGCAGTCTAGTAAGCTAACACATGTCATACTAGGCTAGAGATTTACAGCTGTGAGAACATTCTGAAATTTTCCATGAAGATGGGGTGAATTGAGCAGCAAAAGACCGATGACTCTCTAGACAGAGTCCTGAAAAGACACTTCCAGGTCAGGTCCCTGGCCAGCTTGGATGCCAGGGGTTCACTTACTGTGTGATGAGACAGCGGGTTTATATTTCCAGAGTGAATGATTCTAAAGCTTTTGATGCATTACACTAAAACACATAAATAAAATTAAAAAAAAAAAACAAAACTAAAAGCATTTAGGAGCAATCAAAGCATCTGGAAATTAAGTTTCAATTTCTTCATTTGCTAAACTCTTCATCAAGTAAATTCAGTAATTTTTTAAATCCATGAATATGATACTCAAAGAATTTTAAAAAGCAATTAACTTCTAAATTGCATGTGCATTTACCAGAACACTTAGTGTATTTACAACTCAACCATTTTTCAGTTGCCTCATTTCCCTGCCTTTACTTAGATGTGGGCCTGTGAACTCTCTCTTGGGTAACGTTACTCTTTGGATTTTGACAGGTGAATGGGTAGGTAATGGCGGCGGGCAGTCTTCTTTGATTTGGGATTAGGTGTGTCAGCCGTTGATCAGGTTGAGCATGAAGTTTTGTCATATCACCAGGTCAAGGGACCATCACGTTCAGCCTCTAAGAAGTCACACTTAGACCTTCCTGCTTGTTGTGGTGGCACGTGCTTCCAACATCAACACTCAGGAAGTGAGACAGGAAGAGTGTGAGTCTGATGTTAGCCTGAGCAATGTAGTGAGACTGTCTCCAAAATGTGTTCACATCCAACCTACCCTTTGACCGTTTCAAGTTGCATCTTCATTGTCAAATCCAATACAGTTTAGAATATGCAGTAAGCATTTTATCTTTCAGAGAAAACCCACTTCCCACCCCTAGCCATTTAGCTATTCATGGTTTTGGCTCTAGAGCCTAAATAACTCTCAGTGGTGACCCTGTCTAGGCTGTCTTACTAAATATGCAGAGATCTCCGTGATCGTAAGCGAGTGTGTTTGTGTGTGGAAAGAGGAATTTTATATAACGGGGAAACAAGGGAAGCCAAGGTGTGTTTCTACTTTCATGTTCCCCAAACCCTTTAAAAAGGCAGACTCCTACTCTATACATGAACCAAGTTACAGAAGTCGGAATGACTCTGCAAGAGGAAGATGTTGCATTGAGAGGGTAAGGTCCCATTTCAAGGCAACAAGATTTAGCTACATAAAGCCAGAGCCTGGGGCACTTAGCGGCAATCTGACAAAATCCATTAATTATAAGGCTACCACTTACTTCAATTATCAAGTCATACTCAAAATCACTAGCTAAACATTAAATCCCTTTCTTGCTTGTTGAATGAGACTTGACTGAGTGATCTGAGTACCCAAGCCAGAACATGATGTTCTATACTAAATGTATGAGGCCCAGAAGGAACCTGAGGGAGCAACTTTGGGAGACTCTCCTTTACAAATGAGAAAGAAAACCTACCTGCGGTCACACTTGGACCCCAAGTTTTCTGGCCTTTGATCTAGAAGTTTTTCATTCCTCACCAGCAGCTGCCTTCAAAATGACACTCTCAGAATGTCTGGGACAGTGCTTTCCTCTCCAGACCTCACCACTACTGTGGCACTTGGCAGTCTAGATTTCCTCAATGTAAAATCTCATTCTCTCTCTTTGTGTTCTGACTGTGCTTTTTAATGTTTCATTCAAAAAAAAAAAAAATCACTCACCTTCCAAAATCTTGTCCTCATAAATAAAGTAACAAACCTGTAATGTCATTAACTATGCTCAAGACTCTTCCTTCATATGTTGAAACTGAACTGCTATTTGGAGAAAATATTAAATAACTATCCCAAAACCGATTTTGGAAAAACTAAATTTTAGAGTTAAACTCTATGTTCTCTATTGTTGGCACAGAATAGACAGATGAATGTAGAGATAACGACTTTAGAGTTAAACCCTATGTTCTCTATTGTTGGCACAGAATAGACAGATGAATGTAGAGATGATGACGCTCACTGAAACAAGATGCCACTCTTCCCTTTCTTTCCATGTGGCTTTCATGTAAATGCATCCCAAGTAACAAGTACAGCGAACAGATTGAGACTGAGTTTCAGTGTCTGGTAGAGGTCATTGAGAGCAGTCAAAACCTCAAGTCTGAAGACTGTTCGAGTTGAATTATCTTTGTTTGCTGCCACTGACAGAGTGATGCAGAATGAATCAGCACCTCCAAGCTTCACAACATCATCTGTAAAATGAACACGATCCAGTCTGCTGTGCCAACAGCGCTGTGGTTCTGAGTCTCTGATGCTTCTCATAGCACTCAGGGTGAAGTGTTCTGGGAAACAGCCCTGAAGGAGCCCTCCCTCTCCGGCTCTTTCCTTCCTCTCCCTCCTAGGGCCACTTAGTGCTTCAAACACATCTCTTGCACATTCTCTAGTTCAGTGAAGTTTCTTCTCCACTTAGGTCTTTGCTCCTGTTATTAGCTGTCTGGAAGACACCCCCTCTGTGTATTCCATCTCCTTCTTGAGTTGTCTAAAATGACATTCGTTGGGAGAGTTTTCTCAGTGCCTGTTAAATATGTCTCCCTGCACTTCTCTACTAGGTTACATCACTGCTCGACACTGCACAGCCAGTTATACCTTTTGTTATTGCTGTTTTTGAGACAGAATTTCTCTGTATAGCCTTGGTTGCTTTTATAGTGCTTGTCAACACAGGAATTATGCATGTAAAAACACATTCATTTTCTTTTATTATTCCCGACTTTCCTAACAAGATTGTCATGTTCTTGAGGTAGGAAGCATCTCCATACTATCTCTCATTGGGCTTCAGACCTCAAAAAGGCCGCGCATAATACTGTCACCAACTCCTAAGCTGACACACACACAAATATCGTCTACTGTCACCCTCCTACCTAGTGGGCAACAGCACAGGAGGGCATCTTGGTCTTAACTGTAGCTCAGCATCCACTGACCAGCCTATCTCTATCTCACCCCCTATGCCTCTTGTTCTCTAGAAAGCACCATTCTCCTTTCAACTTCTATAAATCCAGCATTTTATATTCCACATATGAGGGAGACCACACAGGACTTGTTTTTCTCTTCTTGAGTTGTTTCATTTACCACCGCAATCTCTGATTCTGTACACCTTGTAACAAATCCAAGAGTTTCATTCTTTTTGTGGCCAAGTAGTATTCCATTATGTTAAACCGCCTGAGACATATTTTCTCTGTTCTTCCACCACTGACAGGGCTAGGATAGGATTGTGACTCTTAGCTAATGTGTTCAGAGCTGCAGTGAGGCACGGCACGCTGATCTCGTTTGCTGGAATCTGTGGTAGTCCTTATGCTTCGTGTGGTTGTTGAGGAATCTCTGCACTGTTTTTACTAATGACTATGCAAATGTACATCCCCACCAACGATGTACAAAGGCTACCTTCTCTCCACACCCTTACCTCAGCCCTCACAATCATGATAGTATTTCTACAAGAATGAAGTGATATCATACTGTGGCATATTTAGCTTTATACGCTAGAAATAAGCATTAAAAAATTTAAGGAAACAGTTCCTTTCCAAATACTAACAAAAGGATTCAAACTACCTGGACTTTTATTTACCAAATAATTATACATTGACTGTACATTGAAACCTATGAGGGACCATTGATAGAAATTAAACAAGACTTAAATAAATAAATACAAATGCTTGTGTTTATGTATTGCTAAGACTTAATAGCAAGTTGCCAGTTCCCTTCATGTTAGCCTATTAATTCAGCACAATCTTTATAAAAATCTAACAGGAATATGTGTGTGTGTGTGTATGTATATGTGTCAAACAGATCCTAAAATTTATAGAGAACACAAAGGACCCCAAGGAGCCAAAACCACTGTGGGAAAGAGCAGAGTCGGAGGACATACATGGCTTGACTTACAACTCACTATAAAGCTCTACTAATGGAGGCTGTGGTGTTAGCATAGGACAGGAAGAGATCAGTGAGTCTGAAGAGAGAATCTGGAAGTAATCCTATGTATTTAAGGTCAGTGTGTTTCAAAAATAGGTTCCAAGGTAAATGGTAAGATAAGAATTTCCTTTTTAGTAAAGGGGGCTGGCCAAACCGCACATCAATATAGAAAAGGAAGCAAGCTACCCCCCTTCCCTCGTCACATAGCAAAAATCTACTCAAGAAAAATTATAGACCTTGATACAAGGGTTGAAGCTATAAACTTTCCAGAAGTAAAAAGAGATGAAAATCTCTGACCTTGGGCTAGGCAAACATTTCTTAGATGTGATACCAAAAGCACCCTGAGTAAATAAGAAGTTGACAGATGGCATCCATCAAACTGAGATTTTCTTTTGGTCTTCAAAGGACAACATTAAAAAGATGAACTACCAAGCCATAGACTGGGAGACTACATGCAAGATAGATACCTGATAAAAGGCTTGAATCCAGTACACATGTAAAACCTTTTGAACTCGGCATTAAGAAGACAAACTGTTCAGTCATGGGCAACATATTTGAAAAGACACTGCACTAAAGATATACAACTTGCAAATGAGAACATAAGGAGCCGGTAACTACTTCATTAGGAGAATGCAAATTAAAGTAAAAAAAGAGACTGAGCCCTACACCCACTAAATCTAAAATCCAGAAGCTGGCAATGAATGCATTGAAAGAGGTACCTTTGGGGGATTCATCCAAGAAGTAGAAGGTGAATGCTGTGTAGACAATGGAGCCTTGTGGAGGGTAAGCCCAGCTTCCTCTTTCTGGGCAAGTTTTAAAACAAGAGGGACTGTACTTGTGAGCCACATATTTCTTCCCTCTGAGGTGTGATGAGGTGGAAGGGAGAGGAGGTTTATGGGTAAGTGTCCATCAGGAGAATGAGTGTGTGACAGGGCCAGGCCAGCTGACAAGGGAAGGGAACAGCTCTGAGGGAATAACCAGGGTTGCCCCCAAATCCCAGGCCTGAGACGCTGGGCTTGAAAATAGTGGCAGACAAATTAAAGTGTAAGAAGGCTTTCCATCCTTAAGCTCCTGGTTTATTCACAGGTGTGGGTAGCAGTGTTCCCCAGATGACTTCACTGTAAACATTTAATACAGAATAGTGAGACCTACTGTGAAAGGAAAGTAAACAATGGATCATTGGCACTTGCTGTACTGTGACTTTACAGCTCATAGGTATTTGTCACATCAAATTTCTACTAATTTAAAATGTTCTTGGCACTTGAAAATTCCTATTTACCTAGCTCCAGTACATGTACCTGAAAATGTTTATTTAAATCTTTATTTGGTACGAGTGTGTGTGTGTGTGTGTGTGTGTGTGTGTGTGTGTCTGTGTCCTCACACAAGTGTCACAGGATCTTTGTGGAGATCAGATGGTTACTCAAGGGAGTTGGTTCTCTCTTTCTATCATGTGTGCTCTAGAGATCAAACTCAGGGTGTTTTGCTTGGAGTCAGGTGCCTTAGGCACTGAGCCCTCCCTCAGCCCCAGTATAGATTTTCATAGGATATCACAGGTGTCATTCCTCGAAGAAGCATTAGAGGGAATGTATGGAATTAATTTTATCAGAAAAATATTTTCAATAGTTTTTTATATATTATAACAGCCCAAATGGATTCAAATTTTAGCAAAATTGGCAGTTTTAATTTTCTTTTGTCTGGGCTGTTTGGCACTGAGAAGAGCATGCCACTTAAATGGTCTTTTTTATGCTATGGATAGCACTGTGCTGGTGAGGAGTTAGGTGTCCCCCATCCCCTTCAGCAATGTTTACTCTAACATCTGATGGCTCACTGAACAAGCTTTCGAAATGTTAAAGGATATTGCATTTGCAGGTGCACAAACACTCAATTTACAATGTTCAAATTTTTTTTTTTAAAAAAAATCAGATATTAACATTCCTTTTCACATATAAACATCCCTTATTCAAAAGAAGTCCAGCCAGATTGCTCAGTGGGTAGACATGCTTGCCACAAGCCCAAGGGCTTGAATCTGATCCCCAGGTCCCACGATGGAAGGGAGGACTGACTCCCACAAACATGTGTTCCTACTCATGCATGCACATGACACACAAGGACAGCTTGTAGGAACTTCAGCTCAAAGCCCAGAACCCACAGAAAAAGCTGAGGGTGCTGGGATCTGCCTCTTGCCCCAGTACTGGGAATAGAGGGTGGGAGACAGAAGGATCCCTCATCCTTCTGCTTGCCAGCCTAGCTCCAGGTTCAGTGAGAGATACTCTCTGAAGGCAATAAGGAGGAAATTATGAATGGAATGCTCTACCTCCTCTGGGCGCTTTACGCACATGGGCCTATGTATGAAAATGCACAAGTATAACACTACACACTCGCAAAAAGAAAAAAACAAAACAAAACACCAAAGATATGCTGCATTGTGACGTCATAAGAAGCCAACAATCAGTGACTTGTACTGTTGGTGAATGAGGTGGTAGGGACCATGCGGTGGGTGGGGATTGGGTGGGGTGGGAAAGTTTGTTGGTACAGACCAAACCATTTGGCTGTATTGTGACCAACTTCTTCATTCTCAAGTCCAATGGCTCAGTGCGTTCCTAGGCCTGATGTCATTCTTATTAATGCTACTACTGCTGGTATTTACATCAGAGGAAGAGAGGGAACTGTGTCCCCCGAAGTCATCAAAATGGAAGACGCCTTGCCTGAAGTATGGGACAGAAAGGGACACAACAAGGAAGAATGTAACCCTGTCACACACTATGTTTCAATAATGCAAATGATTTCAACACTGAGGAAGATATCCCAAAGGCCGCTGAAGATGCTGTATACCTGCTGTGATCTGTGATGTTGCGACCATGCCTGAGGTGTGGGGGAGTTTACACTGAGGGCATCAGTCTGCAGAGGTCCCAAGCCTTCTCTGTTCCCAGCCCAAGACTGACAAGCTGTCAGGCATAAGCAACCAAACAAGGGCTGGAGAGCAGAACTCAGGGAACTATATGAATGGAAGTTACAGAGGAGTCAAGCATGTGGAAACTGGAAGAACCATAACACCGATGCCACCTGTCCACAGCAGCCCTGAGAATGCCGGAAGTCTGGAGGAGGCGGTTCTGACAGATGCGTCTTACAATGAACTGAAGGACTTCTAGCTCTTCAGTTACACGAGGCATAAAGAAAACATTCCCTGGTTACCGCGCTGTAAGCATCAAACTAGCCACTGTACATCTGTGCACCAATATGTCATTTTAAGTGATTTAATTCCCAAACTTTCATATATTTATTTCAAACAGAAAAATACATATAACTACTATAAATGGAAA
Organism: Rhynchomys soricoides; assembly: GCA_019843965.1. Classification (NCBI taxonomy): domain Eukaryota; kingdom Metazoa; phylum Chordata; class Mammalia; order Rodentia; family Muridae; genus Rhynchomys; species Rhynchomys soricoides. The sequence continues at coordinate 2,541,307 of JADRCH010000229.1, read as the reverse complement.
TGCAGGAAAGTTTCTCTAAAGAAGGACACTGTTAAACTAGATGTAACAATCTGGCCAGTGAGATGGCTCAGCAGGTAAAGGTGCTCACAGCCAAGGTTGAAAACCTGAATTCAGTAGCTAGACCCCTGAAGTAGAAGAGAACCAGCTCCTGAAAGTTGTCTTTTGAATATGTGTGTGAACATACACACAAAGACAGAGACACTAAATGTAGTATAAATGTAAAAATTCGAAATATAAATACTCAAAGTCATTTTTATTGCACCCCAAGTTACACGGGTAACTTGCTAAAGGTTCTAGGGCAGATAAAACGGAAAAGGGAAGATTCACCTTGCACCTCACCAGCTAAGCGGAGTTGAGAGGCACTTGCTTTTTGTGATAGATTTGCCACTAAGTGCAGATGTGTCCTAAAGATCACTTCTTACTTCACTCGTTGTGATACCTATCAGGGCAGGTTAGGTAGGTTGTTTTCAGTATGTTGGTCGAGCTCTACTCAGTACTGTTCCTTCCCCCTAATCTGAAGAAGGGTCTTGCTATGTAGCCAAGGCTGGCCTCAAACTTTCAATCCTTCTGCCTCTGTGTTTGGAGTACTGAAGTACAGTCCTGGGCCATCACGCTCACTTCAAGAAGACCTCTTTAGGGCTGGGAATGTTCTAGATGGTGGTGTGCTTGTCTAGTACACGCAAGGCCCTTGATTTGATCTTTAACACTGAAAAGGAAAAAGGGAGGACGGGAGGGAAGGAGAGAAGGAGGGAGGAAGGGAGAGAGAGAGGGAGGGAGGGAGGGAGAGAGGGAGGGAGAGGAGAGGGAGGAAGGGAGAGAGAGAGAGGGAGGGAGGGAGGGAGAGAGGGAGGGAAGGAGGGAGGGAGGGAGAGAGGGAGGGAGAGGAGAGGGAGGAAGGGAAAGAGAGAGAGGGAGGAAGGGAGGGAGAGAGGGAGGGAAGGAGGGAGGGAAGGAGGGAGGAAGGGAGAGAGAGAGAGGGAGGGAGGGAGGGAGGGAGGGAGAGAGGGAGGGATAAATCATCTTCCAAATTTTCAGTTTAACTTTGATCCACTAGGAAAGGTCCTTTACCATTCTCAGGGTCAAACTCAGCAGCTTCTGTGATTTTTCTGGCCATTGTTGGAATATAAAAATTCAAAGGCGGTATTTAGTGGAAAACACGTTCAGTCTTTAAAGTGATGTCGTCCTGGACGACTGGAGCTGGTTGTCGCTGAGCAAATTTTATGACACCATTATCTTTCTTGAGGGCAAATGCTACCTCCTGGACCCCCCAGCCTGGCTCCTCCCTCTGCAGTCAGCAGACAGCCTCTTCCGCTTAACTCTGAGATATTTTCTCATGTAATTGAGCACAGCAACCTTGACTTCTCTCAGTTCTTTAAGCTAAAATCGCCTTTTCTTCAAGTGGCTTCTCAAGAAAAAACTTTCTCTTTAACATTCTCAGGCCTACCGAAAGCTCGAGAACTAGTCCACGGAAGGCCCACCTACTAGCCTGTCTCTAGATTTAGTTCCATCAAGCAAGAACATGGCGTTCTTTTCCTGTTAAAATTTGCTAATACCACGCTGTTTCACACTTGGATGTGTAACTGTGTGCCTCCTAAGAACTAGAACATTGCCTTCAAAACCACAATATCATTATTGCAACCAAGAAAATTGTTATTTAATATCATACATTGTCTGTATATGTCAAAATATCATAGAGTATGTCACTAGCCCATGCAGTTTTTGTCTTTATATATCAGTTAAAAATAGATTTAATTTAAAAACTCTCAGTGAAGATAAAATTAATAGTATTTATTGCATTTCATAATAGACAGCAATTTATATACAATTTTTCTGTTATTCAAATAATGACTTTCTTTGCCTTTAAAAAAAAAAAAAAAGATAGGGTCTTTCTTTGTGACCCTGGCTGTCCTAGAACTCAATACGCACACCAGATTGGCCTCAGATGCACAGAGATCAACATGCCTCCGCCTCAAGAGTTCTGGAATTAAAAGTGTGTTGCACCACACCTGGCCAAACAATGCTTTTGGGTTGTTTGTTTGTTTGTTTGTTTTCAATTAAATATTAAACTCCAAGCCACTGAGCATTTTGTTTGGTTTCCACACCTAGTAGTTGCCCTTGACCTACAAGAGCTCCTCCAGGATTGTATAAAGATTTCCTTTCCTTCTTCTTAAGTTAGAGACTCCTTACAGCTCAAGATGGCCTCAAACTTGTCATCCATCTGCTTTAGCTTCCTGGGTACTGAGGTTGCAGGAATGCCCCCCACACCTGGTATTCAAGTTAAGGTTTTAATTGTCCCACCCTGACCAACCCCAACCTGACAAGCCAGAGCCCACGACCTCCTCCAGACATAGGCAGGCAGAAATATTTTAAAGGGTGTAAATTTAATGCTGCCTTTCTATCCAGTGTGTTTTAAGCAGTTGGGATACACAGTTGCTTCCAGACTGTATCTCAGGCCTGGAATACCCTTCAAACTGGATCTTGGCATCCTGAGTCGTGCCTGTCCATTTCTGAGCATGCCCACAAAACCTCTAGTAGGTTCTCTGCTGATAGTCCAGAGTGCTCATGGTAACTAATCGAAGTCATTTGATAACAGAGTCTTCTTTTCATTATATCATCTGACAGTTTGGACCAGGTTTATAGCAGAGGAGAAGACCTGGGTATAGGGATTATCTTCACAGAAGATCAGCACAGAGGAGTCTCCAGTTGGCACAGAATGAGGGCCTAGAGTCCCAACAGTTTGTTTTATTGCAGGCAAAGGGCAGCAGGTGGATGACTACAGAAGATTCCAAAATGGTACAGATATGTCTGCAAGAGGGTGACAAACTTGGAAGAGAGCCTGACGTGGGGTCTTCAGAACCTAGGGGGCAGCCAGACAGGAAGGACACTTGCAGCTGGTATAATGGGGCCCCTGCCTCTGGTAAACAAAAGTTAAGAAAGACCCATCATTTTGGACCGAGTTCTGACCCTCTGGCTTAATAGAACAGAGCAAAAGAAAACTGAACCAATAGTGAGAATTGTCACAGAATCAAACTAGAACTTTAAGGAAACTAGTTACCCAAACAAGCCATCACACACACACACATCACATAACTTGGGGTTTACCCATCCAGGTTTTTCCTAGTTTTGTTTCTGTAACCCACTTGACAAAACTGTTGAGGTTTTGTCTTTTACTGTTTATTGTAAAGCTAAGTGCTGACCCCCAAGATCTGGAGCACAGAGCTTCTAGGAACCTGCACCCAGTTAATCCTGATTGGTAAATAAAGATGCCAGTAGCCAATAGTTGGGGAGAAGAGAGATAGGTGGGATTTAGAATTCCCGGTCTAGAGACCACCAGGGAGGAGAGAGTAGGGAAAGGTCAGAGTTGCCTTGGAGGAAGAACATGCAGAAGGAAGAAGGAGAGCCGCCATGTGAAAGGGTCAGGAGAATGTGACCCAGAGGGCTGCTCAATTGAGTTAAGAGCAGCCAAGATGGAACATAGAAATAGTAACTCGGATTTCTTGGTAGGAAAGTGAATTCTAACAACAAGGAAGTTAGGCAGTTGCCCTATATTGTGCTGCTTAACACATATAAAATATAAAGGCTGTGTGTGTGTGTGTGTGTGTGTGTGTGTGTGTGTGTGTGTCTTTCATCCAGGAACATAAATGGTTAAAGGCAGGATGGAGCCCTGTGCTAGGATTTTTAAAATATCAATTACTACACCAAAGCCTCTAAAGTGCTCCCAAAATTTTCTGTAGGAAACATATCCCTCAAAGCAACGGTGTTAAGAGGAGGAACCTTGAGCTAGAGAGCTAGAATAACCATTAAGAACACTGGCTTCTCTTCTAGAGGACCTAGGTTTGATTCCCAGCATCCACATGGTGACTCACAACCATCTGGAGCTCCAGTTGTAGGGGATTCTGTGTTCTCTTGTGGTCTCTGCAGGCACCAGGCATGCATTTGGTACATACACACAGTCAAAACACCCATACACAATTTTTAAAAGATAGAATAATTTTTTTTTTAAAGTGGAAGCTTTAGAGGGTCCTTGGGGGTACTAAATAAAACCTTCCTAACTGGTTAATGCTGGTAATGGTCTCAGGGATGGGTTAGTTATCACTAGGCTGGGTTGTTATGACACATTTATGTCATAGCTTTCCAAATCACAATGACTAAACACAAAGATCCCCTTTTCATTATGCTTCATGCTCATTCCAAGTCATCATAGTTCTGCTTGTATGCCTTCCATTCTGGGACTCAGGCTGAGGAATCAACTTTTCTGCCTAAATAGTACTATCTTATGTTTGAGAAAAAGGAGAACTATCAAACCACAAACTGGGTCTAACAGTGAGTGAGAATAACACAGGCCAGTTCTGCTCATATTTCACCTGTTAAGGGAAATCTTCTAGCCTGGCCTGGCATCAGTGGCAGAAAGAATCGCCACCCTTTCCAGGGTGCTGGTATTCAGGAGTGAGTATTTACATGTATGGTGGGCATCAGGGTGTATGGAGCTTTGTGCCAGGGTACATGCACCTGCTGACACATGTCTGTTTCTCTACCAAGCTGTATGTGCTGTTAAATAGGGACCACAAGCTTTGGAGTCACTGGCTAGGTCTGAGTTGTGGCATGTCATCGAAGTTGGCTCTCTAGAGTTTTCTTTCTCATTCTGTCACAGGCCTGACTGACATGAGAGCAGACTTAAATCAGCCTCAAAAGCACGAGATCACATAGAGTGGTGTCTTTTTCCTCTGGATTAGAAGCATCTCAGCTGCTTCCTTGAGCTCTGTAGGCAGCCCGTGAAGCTTCTCGCTTAACTATTTTTTGAATGAGTGGCTTTTCATCCTGGCTAGTCATTTCATAGTAGGCTGCCAGAAAATTCTAGTCATCTCAGGTGTCTTTCTAAAGTGAACTTTTTATTCAATTTTTTTTTTTGTACTTAAAAAAAAAAAAAAAAAAAAAAACAGGAAAAAATAACCTGTGTGTGGCTGCCTGACACAATTATCAAATTCTGCAACTCTTTTCTATTTGTCTCTGTAATTAAAATCCCTCCACCTCCAGGCAGTAAGGATAGGCGAGGTCATATTTATAGTAATTATGCAAGTTTCCCTGACTCATCTGGCATACTTACTCACTTAAACCATCTGACCTCACCAAAGGACTCCCCAGTTGTTTGTTTGTTTGTTTGTTTGTTGTGAGTGTACCAGGAGTGGAACCCAGAGCAACTCTTACATATCCTGTCTGGGCCCCATCCTGTGGATTCCTGCTGCTGGGAGACCCAGACTGCCTCTCTTTTTCTATCCTTTAAATTGCATCTATCTATCCATCTATCCATCCATCCATCCATCTATCCATCTATCTATCTATCTATTTTACTTTGTGTGTGTGTATGTGAGAGAGAGGGAGGGAGGGAATGAGGGAGAGAGAGCGAGAGAGCGAGAGAGCGAGAGAGCGAGAGAGCGAGAGAGAGAGAGAGAGAGAGAGAGAGAGAGAGTGCCAGCCTATGGAAACCACAGGACAACTTGAAAGAGTCAGTTCTCTCCCTCCACCATCTCTACCTTGTAAGTTCTGGGGCTTGAACTCGGGTCATCAGGCTTGACAGTAAACACTGTTCCCCGGACTTGGATCCTGACATGCGTAAAAAGGAGGAAGCCAGCTGGGCAGGAGTACTCACCCTTCTTTCCCTCTTGACTGTCTGTAATCAGCTGCTTCAGGTTCTTGCCTTCCTGATTTGCCCTCCATGACGGACTGTCCTGTTGAACTATACCCCCGAATAAACCCTGATTTCTCATGCTGCTTCTGTTGGGGTGTTTCACCACAGCAATGGAGAAGGAAGGAGACCCCTGGTCTCTGAAATTTCTGTATAATTTGGAAAAGTAAAATTATACATTGTTACTAAATAATCCTAAAATCTTGCTGGCTTTAAAAACAAGGAATTGTTTTGGACTCCTGCTGCTGGAGGATTTATGGTCTCAAAACTTCTGTGTTTGGGTCTAGGGAGAGGGAAAGGGCTGAGGCTGGTCCTGCATATGGTAGAAATATTTTCTACAATGCTTTAACAGTGTCAGATGTGTCTTCATATGTTGTTTTTAGTTTTATTCCGCTAAAAATATTTTTCAATTTTCCCTGTGATTTCTTCTAAGCCTGTGGGTTACTTAGAGGGTGTTGTCTTAATTTCTAGACCATTTGTCATCTGTCTTCATTCTGTTACTATCTTCTATTTTATGAACTCTATGATTTCAATTCTAAGAAAACAAACAACAACAAAACCTCAAACCTAAAGCCCGAGTCATGACCTTGTTAGGATCATCTCTTGGTAGCTGCTCAGTGTGCATTTAAACAATGTACGTTCTGTAGTTGGATGAAGGGTTCCAGAAATGCCAGTTAGGAACTAAAGAGAGTTCTACAGCCTTTTTGATATTTGTGTATTTGTTTTATCCACTAACTACTAAAGGGTTCGATAGCGTGTGGATTTAATTCTCATTTAGTTCTCCTGATGTCTGGTTAATGTATCTTAAGGATCCCATTTTAGATGACATAGTATATTGGCATTATAGACGTTGAATCTATAATGATTTGATCCTATTTTCAAGACGAACTGTCCCTTCACATCTGTAGGGTTATTTATTGCCCTGAAGTATACTTGAATATTAATGTGGCTGTTCTAGATGTCTTGTGATTTCTGTTTTATGGGTGTTTTGTTTTGGTGTGTGTGTGTGTGTGTGTGTGTGTGCATTGTTTGTTTTGCTTTAACTTATTAATATCTTTGTATGTTAAACAATTTTCTTATAGATGCTGTAGCTTAATCTACCATTTTGTTATTTGTGTTTTGTTTGTCTCATCGGTATTTTATTTTTTCTTCTGCTTTCGTTTTTTGGCTCTGTTGTGGGTTAGTTTCGCATTTTATTAACCTATTTACTTTACTATCTATTTACTGTCTTGTCCTTTGCTTTCAGTGGGTCTAGGTACACAATATTTAATTTATCACAGTCCACCTCCAAGTGATATTTACACACTTCATGTACACACAGCAAGAGCTTCTAACAGTGGCGATTTCATGAACACACAGC